>CAUYLG010009592.1:0-69560 GCA_963573385.1 Cacajao melanocephalus
AGACAGAGTTTTGCTCTTCTTGCCCAGGCTGGAGTGTAGTGGTGAAATCTCGGCTTACTGCAGCCTCCGCCTTGTGGGTTTGAGTGATTCTCCTGCCTCAGCCTCCTGAGTAGTTGGGATTACAGGCATGCACCACCACACAAAGCTAATTGTTTTTTTTAGTAGAGATGGGGTTTCACCATGTTACTCAGGCTGGTCTCAAACTCCTGATCTCATGATCTGCCCTCCTCAGTCCTCCAAAGTGCTGGTATTACAGGTGTGAGCCACCGCACCTGGCCACATTTTTCTTTTTTATTAAATGAGTAAGGCTCTCTCTCTGTCTCCAGGCTGCAGTACAGTGGTGTGATCTCAACTCACTGCAACCTCCACGTCCCAGGGGCTTTTTCATCACCAAGAAAGCAGCCACTCACCTTTGCTCAGTGGATAAGTTTTCTGTCACTTACAACCAAGATGATCCAAATTAACACAAAGTGACAGGCGTGGACTCTAGTTAATGAGTCTCAAGTTTTTATTTTGATGACAAAAATCACACAGGAAAGGACAAAAATTAGCCATGGCAAACTAAGAGTGGGAATGGGCAGGGAAACATGGAAGATAGGTGCCCAGAGTTCCTGGGATCCCTCCTAGAATCCTGGGTTTCCCTCCCAGGAACCTGCACGGTATCCTAGGTGCCTCCTGGAACCCCCCCAGAGGTCTCAAGGAACCCAGTTTGAGAACCAAGGCTTCAGGCCAAGGGCTTCCTTGCACAAGAAGGTTCAGATGTACAAGGGAGGTTCAGACAGTGGCCTCGACCTCAGTGGCCTCGTCCTCCTCCTCCAGGAGGCTGTAGGAAGCGTGGCTCTGGCAGGGCCGCTGCAGGGGGTGAGCCAACAGTTTCGCCATGCAGTTGTGCAACTCCAGGGCAGGGCCAGCCAGCGCCACCTCATACTTGTAGCTGGTCCCCTTGGTATCCAGGCTGCCCATGAAGGCAAACATGTCCTAGGGGGTCAGTGAAGGGCTGTTCAGGCAGAGGTTACCCAAACAGCCCCTTCATATCCCTGGAGGGCTTCTCAGAGGAGAGGACATCTGGGGTGGGTTCTAAAGGGTGAAGAGGAGTTTGCTAAGCAGAAACCACTTACACATTCAGCAAACATTCCCTGCCATGGACCCAGAGTTAAGGACCTAAAGAGGTCCCTGTCATCATCCCCAAAGAGTCCCCAGTGTGAAGAGACACAGTCAGATACAGACACATTCTCCTGCGCCTTACTTTGACCCTTCTTGAAAAACAGGGAGGGATTTCTCAGAGGAGGCACTTTTTATTTTTATTTTTTGACACAGGGTCCCTGCTCTGTTGCCCAGGCTGGAGTGCAGTGGCTCGATCACAGCTCACTGCAATCTCTATCTTTTGGGCTCAAGCAAGTCTCCTGCCTCAGCCTCCCCAATATCTGGGACCACAGGTATACACCACCATGCCCAGCTACATAGAGGAGGGACTTTTTTTTTTTTTTTTTTTTTGAGACAGAGTCTTGCTCTGTCACCCAGGCTGGAGTGCAGTGGTGCGATCTCGGCTCACTGGAACCTCTGCCTCCCAGGTTCAAGTGATTCTCCTGCCTCAGCCTCCCAAGTTGATGCAACTACAGGTGCCCGCCACCACACCCGGCTAACTTTTATATTTTTAGTAGAGATGGGATTTCACTATATTGGCCAGGCTGGTCTCAAACTCCTGACCTCAGGAGGTCCCCCTGCCTTGGCCACCCAAAGTGTTGGGATTACAGGCATGAGCCACAGCGCCCAGCCTAGAGGAGGGACTTTTGATTTGGGTATTGAGGTATGAGGAGGAGCTAGTCTCAGCTCCCCCGTTCACAGTTAGGTAAACTGAGGCTCAGAGAAGTAAGTCCTACTCAAGGTTGCACAGCTAGTTCAGGTCTGGGATGTGAAGGCCCTACAGGGCCTGGGGAGTCCAAGAGGAATGAGTGTTCCAAGCTGAGGGCACAGCGAGGTCAAAAGGAAGAAAGGGAAGAAGGGGTGGGGCATGGTAGCTCACGCCTGTGATCCCAGCACTTTGGGAGGCCGACACGGGCAGATCACCTGAGGTCAGGAGTTCAAGACCAGCCTGGCCAACATGGTGAAACCCCATCTCTATTAAAAATACAAAAATTAGCTGGGCATGATGGCAGGTACCTGTAATCCCAGCTACTCGGGAGGCTTATATGGGAGAACTGCTTGAACCCGGGAGATGGAGGATGCAGGAGCCGAGATCGTGCCACTGCATCCAAGCCTGGTGACAGAGTGAGACTTGGTCTCCGAAAAAAAAAAAAAAAAAAGAAAGGGAAGCAGGGAATGCTGGGGTTGGGGGAGGCAGGACTCAGCATGTTGCCAGGACCATCGTCCCAATGGCTCCCATCCCATCAGTCACAGCCGACAACTGAGAAACGGCTGTTGGATGACCGAATGCCCATGACCTACCGTAGCCAGGGCTCCAGGGCTACCAAATGGAGATGGAGACCCCAGACCCAGCGCAGGCGTGTTCCAAGACATCCTGTCCACACCCGCCTGCCACCCACACCTGCTGTGGCCTCTTACCTTCCAGCTCATCTCCTCCTCCTTCTCCTCGGCGCCATTGTGGATGTAAACAATGTCAAAGAAGAAATATGGGCACTGGAACATTTTCTGCAAGGGAAGTAAAGAACACCAGCCTCTGGGGCTTGGGTCACCCCAAGCCCCATGACTATAACCTCCCATTTCTGCCTCAGACTCCAGGAACTTGCCTCTAGGCACCCCAGCCTGTGTGGTGTCTAACCACCATCCTCATGGCTGCCTCCTCCCAGGCCTCACCCACCTTCATGGGCTCCGTCAAGGAGAACTGGGGTTGGCAGGGTGGACGGCTGTAGACTAGGATGGTGCGGACCACGTATGGCGGGGGAATCGTCTGCACGTTCTCTGTGACTGGAAGCTCAGTTTTCTGCTGGCTGCAGAGGCAGGGGGAGGGACTGATCAGAGCAGCCTGTGGGGACCTGCCCCTCATCACCCTCAGAGAGATGCCAGACGCTCAACAGGCAGGTGAGGCCCCACTGATGTCTCCCAAGTTCACCGCTGCCTCTGAGCCTTCCCATACACAGTTCCCACTGCCCTGAGCACCTTCCCAGCATCACACCTCGGACTGGCCTCTGCTGCTGCCCTGGAGAGGCCTTGATGACCCAGAGGCTGGAGCCTGCTCTCACCACCCTCAGTTTTATTTTTTTTGAGATGGAGTTTTACTCTTGTTGCCTAGGCGGGAGGGTAATGGCACGATCTCCACTCACTGCAACCTCTGCCTCCCAGGTTCAAGTGATTCTCCTGCCTCAGCCCCCTGAGTAGCTGGGGTTACAGGCGTGCACCATTACACCCGGCTAATTTTTGGGTTTTTAGTAGAGAATGGGTTTCACCATGTTGGTTAGGCTGGTCTTGAACTCCTGACCTCATGTGATCCACCTGGCTCGGCCTCCCAAAGTGCTCGGATTACAGGCATGAGCCACTGCACTCAGCCTCTTTTTCTTCAGAGTTTTGCTCTGTTGCCCAGGCTAGAATGCAATGGCAGGATCTTGGCTCACTGTAACCTCTGCCTCCCAGGTTCAAGCAATTCTCCTGCCTCAGCCTCCCAAGTAGCTGGGATTATAGGCGCATGCCACCACACCCAGCTAATTTTTGTATTTTTAGTAGAAACGGGGTTTCACCATGTTGGCCAGGCTGGTCTCAAACTCCTGACCTCAGGTGATCCACCTGCCTTGGCCTCCCGAAGTGCTGGGATTCTAGGTGGGAGCCACCGCGCCTGGGCCACCCTCTGTGTCCTGAGCCTCCCCCATCACTGCCCTCAACTGGCACTGCCTAGCAGCACGTGCATCTCCGCCAGGACCCATGCTCCCAAGACAGATAAATGAGGAATTGCTCAGGGCAAGGCTAGAAGGAAGGAGGCTTTATGGTTCCCTAGCTTATTTCTGTGCTGTTTGGAGCTTCTTCCAGAAGTGATCATTCTCTTTGAAGGTGAGTAAGAATTTTCCCACAGGGAACTTACATGAGGCTGAAAAGTCCTTCCAGATCTGATGGGGACGCTAAGGAGAAGGCTGGCAGCAGAGCACACGTGAGCCGGAACAGGTGGCTTCCCCGACCATGATGCCAGAAGAGCCCCAGCAGCCCTGGAGACGCACCGCGTGACCCTGGCTGAGTCACTTGCCCTCTGACACTTCGTTTCCCGCCAGCATGGATCACAAAATAGGGTGCTGGCACCAGATGACTTTAAGACCCCTGGTATGCCAGGCACGGTGGCTCACACATGTAATCCCAGCACTTTGGGAGGCCAAGGCAGGCGGACCTCCTGAGGTCAGGAGTTTGAGACCAGCCTGGCTAACATGGCGAAACCCCGTCTCTACTAAAAATACAAAATTAGTTGGGTGTGGTGGCGCATGCCTGTAATCCCAGCTACTTGGGAAGCTGAGGCAGGAAAATCACTTAAACTCAGAAGGTGGAGACTGCGGTGAGCTGAGATCATGCCACTGCACTCCAGCCTGGGCAACAAGAGGGAGACTCCATCTCAAAAGAAAATAACTAAATAAATAAACAATAAGATCCGCAGGGAGCCATGGGAGGTTTTAGAGCAGAGATGGAATAAAATCTAATTTATGTTTCAAAACTGAATGAGGCCGGGCGCCGTGGCTCATGCCTGTAATCTCAGCACTTTGGGAGGCTGGGGTGGGCTGATCACTTGAGCCCAGGAATTCAAGACCCGCCGGGGCAACATAGCAAGACCCTCTGTACAAAAAATACCAAATTAGCCACACATATGGGTGAATTTTGGACCTCCTGAGTAGAAATCAGGTACTTCTTTTTTTTTTTTTTTTTTCAAAGACGGAGTCTGACTCTGTCACCCAGGCTGGAGTGCAGTGGCGAATCTCAGCTCACTGCAACCTCCACCTCCCAGGTTCAAGTGATTCTTGTGCCTCAGCCTTGCAAGTCGCTGAGATACAGGCGTGGGCCACCATGCCCGGCCCAAATCGGGTACTTTTGCTTCTGTGTTATTACAGCATCTCTGTGGGGGTACAGCTTTGCGCCTTCCATGGTACAGATGGGGAAACTGAGGCTCAGAGGGGTGACTCTCCCAGACTTGGCAGAACTGGGATCTGAACCTCAGCCATCCCAAATCATGACTCAGACTTTCCCAGGGCCCAAGGATGACAGGAGGGGACAGTTCCCTTCACCGGGACACCCCTGCCAGGAAGGATACTGAAGGTGGAACAGGAGGCCGTCTCCAGATCATAGAGGCAGCTGCAGAGCTCTCGGGGGTCGGAGGTCAGGCCAGACAGCTGCAGGGAAGCAGAGGCATCAGTATGGTGCTCCCCAGGGGACCCCAGGGCCCCCCGCGCCTGCCGCAGCCTCACCCAGGCCGTGTCGTCGTTCACCACCACCAGCGCAAACTCGTGGCTTTTGTCGATCTTGTGTTTTGTCCGCACGAACATCTCAATCATCTTCTGGGAGACGTTGAGGGCATTGGTTTTGGAGCTGGGGAGGCAGAGAGTGGAGGGGAATTAAGGTTCCCTCAGCTACCCTCGTCTCAGAACCCTGCACCAGCCCCACGATAAGGCCTTGGAGGTACAGGTTACACCACAGGGGGATGGCGGGACTGAGCCAGAAACTGGGGCTGGCTGACATCTGAGTGCCTGTCCTCTCCAAATGGGTCCCTCTGCACAGCATGGGGCTTGAGGTCCCTCTAGAGTCACTGCAGGAACTTTGCTCAGCCATGGGCAGTTGTGAGTGCCACACTGGGGAAGGACATGTCATCTTCAATATCTCACTTTTTTTTTGATAGTCTTGCTCTGTCACCCAGGCTGGTACGATCTCGGCTCATAGCATCCTCCACTGTCCAGGTTGAAGCAATTCCCCTGCCTCAGCCTCCTGAGTAGCTGGGACTACAGGTGCGCACCACCACACCCGGCTAATTTTTTTGTAATTTAGTAGAGACAGGGTTTCACCATTTTGGCCAGGATGGCCTCGATCTCCTGACCTCGTGATCTGCCCGCCTCAGCCTCCCAAGGTGCTGCGATTACAGGCATGAGCCACCACGCCCAGCCCAAAGTTTCGCTCCTCTTGCCCAAGCTGGAATGCAATGGCGGAGGCTGAGGCAGAAGAATCACTTAAACCTGGGAGGTGGAGGTTGCAGTGAGCCAAGATAGCGCCATTGCACTCTAGCCTGGGCAACACAGTAAGACTCCGTCTCAAAAAAACGCAAATACAAAAAAACTTTCAGAGAGGTACAGACGCAGCAGGCTCACGCCTATAATCCAGTGTTTGGGAGGCTGAGGAGAGCGGATCATGATGTCAGGAGCTCAAGACCAGCCTTACTAACATGGTGAAACCCCGTCTCTTCTAAAAATACAAAAATTCGCTGGGCATGGTGGCATGTGCCTGTAGTCCCAGCTATTCAGGAGGCTAAGGCAGGAGAATCGCTTGAACCCAAGAGACAGATGTTGCAGTGAGCCAAGATCAAGCCACTGCACTCCAGCCTGGGCGACAGAGTGAGACTCTGTCTCAAAAAAAAAAAACTTTTAGAGGCTGGGTGCGGTGGCTCATGCCTGTAATCCCAGCACTTTGGGAGGCCAAGGCAGGCAGATGACTTCAGATCAGGAGTTTTGAGACCACAATGGCCAACACAGCAAAACTCTGTCTCCACTAAAAATACAAAAATCAGACAGATGTGGTGGCACATGCTTGTAATCCCAGCTACTCCAGAGGCGGAAGCACAAGAATCACTTGAACCCGGGAGGCAGGGGTTGCAGTGAGCTGAGCTCATGCCAATGCACTCCAGCCTGGGCAAGAGAGCGACATCCTGTCTCAAATTTTAGAGATAGGGTCCATGTTGCCCAGCCTAGTCTTGAACCCCTAGCCTCAAGTGATCCTCCTACCTCAGCCTCCCATCACTGGGATTACAGGCATGAGCCACTGTTCCTGGCTCTTGTCACTCTCTGGTCCTGCCAAGGCTGAAGCCAGACCAAGCTGGGGTGAGTTTCAGAGTGAGAGCCCTGTATCCTTTGGGCCGGCCCCTCCCAGCCATCACCGCACGTCCAAGCCCTAAAACGTCCCTCTTACCCGTTGAACGATTCCAGCTTTGGCAGTGACATTTCCTCTGACAGGTCCAGGCAGATAATCTGCAAGGTAGTTGGAGGGTAGTGAGTGTCCTCTGATCTTAGCACTGGCCCCGCACCACTCACTGGCCCTCTTCAAGCAGCCCTGTCTGAAAAGGCAGTGTGATGAGCCCCAATCCCCAGCCAAGCCACCCACTTTGGAAAGCAATAGCTTAGAAGAAAGGTCACTGAACCACGAGTCCCAGTAGATGAACAAATAAATGATCCAGAGAATGTGTGACACAGGAACACAGAAAGAAAGATACAGTGGGTCAAATTGTGGCTCCCAAAAGACACGTCCACCCAGATCCTCAGAATGTGACCTTATTTGGCTGGTCGCAGTGGCTTACACCTGTAATCCCAGCACTTAGGGAGGCCAAGGTAGGCAGAGCAGTTGAGGTCAGGAGTTTGAGACCAGCCTGGCCAACATGGCGAAACCCTGTCTCTACTAAAAATATTTAAAATCGCCGGGTGTGGTGGCAGGCGCCTGTAATCCCAGCTACACGGAAAGAGAATCACTTGAACCCAGGAGGTGGAGGTTGCAGTGAGCCCAGATTGTACCACTGCACTCCAGCCTGGGCAACAGAGTGAAACTCTGTCTAAAAAAAAAAAAAAAAAAAAAAAAAAAAAGAGGCTGGGCACACAGGTGGCTCAAGCCTGTAATCCCAGCACTTTGGGAAGCTGAGGTGGGCAGATCATGAGGTCAGAAGATAAAGACCAGCCTGGTCAAAATGGTGAGACTTTGTCTCTACTAAAAAATACAAGAAACAGTTGGGCATGGTGTTGCATGCCTGTAATTCAGCTACTCGGGAGGCTGAGGCAGGAGAATTGCTTGAACCCAGGAAGTGGAGGTTGCAGTTGTAGTGAACCGAGATCGCACTACTACACCCCAGCCTGGGCGACAGAGTGAGACTCCATCTCAAAAAAAAAAAAAAAAAAAAAAAAAAAGGCCAGGCATGGTGGCTCACGCCTGTAATCCAAGCACCTTGGAGGCCAAGGCGGGCAGATCACCTGAGGTCGGGAGTGCAAGACCAGCCTGACCAACATGGTGAAACCCTGTCTTTAAAAAAAAAAAAAAAGAATATGTGACCTTATTTGAATCAGGGTCTTTGCAGATGTCATTAAGGGAAGGGTCTTGAGATAGCATCTGGTTTTGATGACAAGTGTCCTTATAGGAGTAAGAAGTAGAGAAGGCACAGCGAGAAAGGCTTTATGAGGACTGGACAGAATTGGGCAGAGACTAGAGTGATGCAACCACAAGCCAAGGAATGCCAGGAGCCACCAGAGGCTAGAAGAGGCAAGAAAGGGCTGGGCGTGGAGGCTCACGCCTATAATCCCAGCACTTTGGGAGGCTGAGGCAGGCAGATCACCTGAGGTCAGGAGTTCGAGGGAGACCAGCCTAGCCAATGTGGTAAAACCCCGTCTCTATTAAAAATACAAAAACTACCCAGGCGTGGTGGCACACGCTTGTAATCCCAGCTACTGGGGAGGCTGAGGTAGGAAAATTGCCCGAACCCAGAAGGCAGAGGTTGCAGGGAGCTGAAATTGCGCCCTTGCACTCCAGCCTGGGCAACAAGATGAAACTCCATCTCAAAAAAAAAAAAAAAAAAAAGAAAGAAAGAAAGAAGAGGCAAGAAAGAATCCTCCCTTAGAGCCCCCACAGGTTGCCAACATCTGACTTCTGGCTCCAGGAACTGTGAGAAAATTAATTTCTCTTGTTGAAAACTCACCAAGTCTGTGGTGACTTGTGGCAGCCACAGGTAACTAATACAAAGGGAATGTTTGCGGAGTGAATCCCAAAAGACAAGATGCTAGGTTCCCTAGCGTCTCAGAGCCCCAGGCCACACCCTCTACTTACCACCTTCTCTGGACAGTTGACCCTTGGTGTCCGAATCTGGACCTCAGGGGCTGGTGGGGGCACCTGCCAGGACTTAGGCCCAGCTCCTGAAGTGTTGGGACTCCCATCATCAGCACTGGCAGCCTCACCCTCGCCCTCGCTGCGGCTGCCCACACTGGCCTGGGCCCCCACTGCCCGGTCCTCAGCCCCTTCGGGATTGGAGCGAGTGCGGGGCCGAGGCTCTGCCGAGTGCTCCTCTTCTTCCTCCTCTTCAGTGGGGCTGCTGGGCTCTGCCACTTCCATGGCTCCTGTGTGGTTGGATGGAACACAGACAGGAGAAGCCAGAATCCTCCCCTTGGGAGTTTTAAAAACATTTGGTTACGGCTGAGCTCGGTGGCTCATGCCTGTAATCCCAGCACTTTGGGAGGCTGAGGTGGGCGGATCACCTGAGGTCGGGAGTTCCAGACCAGCCTGGTCAACATGGAGAAACCCTGTCTCTACCAAAAATTGAAAATTAGCCGGGCGTGGTGGTGAATGTCTATAAGCCCAGCTACTCAGGAGGCTGAGGCAGGAGAATCGTTTGAACCCGGGAAGCGGAGGTTGCAGTGAGCCAAGATCGTGCCATTGCACTCCAGCCTGGGCAACAAGAGCGAAACTCCATCTCAAAAAAAATTTTTTTTGGTTACTAAGGAAGAGGGGCCATGAGATGCTTACTGATGATAAGTCACTCCTCTTAGGGAGTCAGTTTCCTTAGTTGTAGAATGGGTGCCTTTTACACCCATCAGCCAAGCAGCCTCTCCGACAAAAGATAACAGTCCCCCATTGTAATTTAACGTAGTGGTAACCCCATGCCCCTACTCGGCCAATTGCTAATCCCAGCTCTCTGGCCACTGAAAATGGCTCAGAGATGGGCACATGACCCAAACCAGGCCATTGAGTGGCAGCTCTGGAATTTCCAGCAGTGCCATCAAGGAAAAGAGACTCTCGTTAGAGTTGCAGAGCTGGGGGAATAAACTTGGGAGCTGCGAGGGGCCTCTTTTTGCCTCTAAGGTAAAAGCGAAATGGTCCCCACCTAGAAAACTGCAGATCGAATTTCTGACCACCTGGACCCAGCTCCTATTAGACCCAATCTACAAGCTACTAACTTCCCTTTCTTGCTTAAGCCATATTAAGTAGGGTTTTCTGTTACCTAAAATTGAAAATGTCTTGGTGAATAAAGGAATAATAACCTCTGGGACACCCTCGTGCCTAGCGGGTGTCTGCATGAGGGAGAAGCAAAATATTAGTGTTGCAGTTCCCCTTGGAGAGAAGGACGCGAATTAAGCAGTTTGTCTATGTGGGCAATAGGCACGGGCTTCTCAAGACGGTCTCTGAGCGCCTTGCAAGCCCCCACACCTCTAAGGAAAACAAAGCTTTAGCGGCAGCAAGAAGGATGGAGGCTAGACTGCAGGAGAAACCAGAAATAAAGGCAGAAGCCCCAGGGAAGGCGAGGAGCTGGATCTCTTGGAGAAAAGGGAGCTGGGTCCCTAGGAACCGGCCCCGCACGCTTTCTCCACCCAACTCGGGCTCACCGTAGCCTGAACCTCCCTCCAAATCAGCAGCCGACTCTCTAGGAAGCCGCCATCTTTTCAGCCGGGTGCGTCGCAGCCCCGACGCCTCCTGGGAAATGTAGTTCAGCGGACCGCAGAGCAAGCAGAGAGAGAAACCGGTTTAGGCTAGGAAGGACTTAGAAGCTGATAGGCGGAAACCGCACTACGAGTGGGGTTTGGAGTGCAACAGACTAGCAGGCGCTGGGTGGGCGGGACCTGGAATGTGACTGGCTACACTGGAGCAAAGTATGAAATATGATTGGATAAAAAAAGATAGTGAATTTTTGTTTTTGGCCGAATCAGACTACAATGGTCAGTGCTTTTACCGTGATAGGCTGAAACGTGGAATAGGGGTGGAGGTTGCAATGTGATAGGCTCAGAGGGATGGAGAAGGCCGATTTAGGGAAAGAAGAGGAGCTAATTGGTGATTGGTGGAGCTGGCATGAGCTTCCGTGTGGAGCAAGTATTTCAACGTGGGCGTGGCCTGAGCCTCCAGGGTCCCTCCTAATTACTTAATTCCTGCTCCTTATATTACATATATTTGCATGAATCAAAAAATACTTACTCTGGTCTTACTGGGTCATTGTTGGTGGAGGGGAACTAAGTCGGGCCTGTTTCAAGCCTGCCTCCTTTTTTCTTTCTTATTTTTAGAGACAGGGATCGCTCTATCGCCCAAACTAGAGTGCAGTCACGCGATGATGGCTAGTCACGACAGCCTGGAATTCCTGGGCTCAAGCGATCTCTCAGGTAGCTGGGACTACAGGCGGTAGCGATAAACACCGCATCAGGCTAAAACAGCCCTGTTTCTTTATTTTTTTGAGACGGAATCTCACTTTGTCTCCAGGCTGGAGTGCAGTGGCACGATCTCGGCTCGCTGCAACCTCTGCCTCCTGGGTTCAAGTGATACTCCTGCCTCAGCCTCCCAGGTAGCTGGGACTACAGGCGCGGATCACCAGGCCCAGCTAATTTTTGTATTTTTAGTAGAGACGGATTTCACCATCTTAGCAGGATGGTCTCGATTTCTTCACCTCGTGATGCACCTGCCTTGGCCTCCTAAAGTGCTGGGATTACAGGGGTAAGCCACCGCACCCGGCCTCCTTTTTTTTTTTTTTTCAGACTGAGTCTCGCTCTGTCGCCCAGGCTACCGTTGTCTTCTTTCTTAATGCACACTTCCCCCTTATCCTCAGAAGTATTTATTTATTTTTATTTTTTGAGACAGAGTCTGGCTCTGTCACCCAGGCTGGAGTGCAGTGGGTCAATCTCAGCTCAATGCAACCTGCGTCCTCCCGGGTTCAAGTGCTTCTCCTGCCTCAGCCTCCCGAGTAGCTGGGATTACAGGCATAGGCCACCATGCCTGGATAATTTTTTTTGTTTTGTATTTTTAGTAGAGAGAGTTTTTGTTTTTGTTTTTTTTCTGAGACAGAGTCTTGCTCTGTCGCCCACGCTGGAGTGAAACAGCGTGATCTCAGCTCACTGCAACCTCCACCTCCCGGTTTAAAGTGATACTCCTGTCTTAGCCTCCTGAGTAGCTGGGATTACAGGCACGTGCCACCACGCCTAGCTAATTTTTGTGTTTTTAGTTGAGACGAGGTTTCACCATGTTGGTCAGGGTGCTCTCAAACTCCTGACCTTGTAAACCGCCTGCCTCGGCCTCCCAAAGTGCTGGGATTACAGGCATAAGCCACTGCTCCCGGCTAGAGATGTGTTTTTGCCATGTTGTTAGGCTGGTCTTGAACTTCTGACCTTGGGACCTTGGGTGATCCATGTGCCTCAGCCTTCCAAAGCAATGGATTACAGGCATGAGGCACTGCACGCGGCCAGCCCCAGAAATATTATTAATTAATTAATTAATTTATCTATAGACAGAATCTCGCTCTGTTGCCCAGGCTGGAGTGCAGTGGCACGATCTCAGCTCACTGCACCCTCCACCTCCCAGGTTCAAGCGATTCTTCTGCCTCAGCCTCCTGAATATCTGGGACTACAGGCACACACCACCACACCTGGCTAATTTCTGTATTTTGAGTAGAGATGGGGTTTCACCATCTTGTCCAGGCTGGTCACAAACTCCTGATCTCGTGATCCACTCGCCTCAGCCTCCCAAAATGCTGGGATTAAAGGCATGAGCCACCACACACGGCCCCTCAGTTTATTTTTTAAAGGGTCAAAGAAGCCTGCCACATTGGCCAGGCTCTAATTCGAGAATAGCCAGGTGGGACTAAGCTGATCCTTAAAGAGGAAGAACTTGCCAGAAGAACAACAGGAGGAACGGCATTCCAGGCAGAAGGAACTGCCTGGGCAAAGGTCTAGAGCCTTCAAAGAGCCCTGGAGTTGTCTTGGGGCCTCTGACATGTTAATGTAATGTATCTGGAGCAGTGCCTAAGAGTGTGGAGTTCAGTCCCCTTAGGGACGCTCAGGTCAGCAAATTGTAACTTCTCTCCCCATCACCTCTTTTCTGGGAAGACATATAGGCAGGAAGAATCAGACTCTGCACAATTTAAGCCAAGTGCAAGCCCAGGTGCAGTGGCTCAGGTTTGTAACCCCAGCACCTTGGGCGGTCAAGGCCGGCAGATCACTTGGGGTCAGGAGTTCAAGACCAGCCTGACCAACATGGTAAAACTCCATCTCTACTAAAAATAGAAAAAATTAGCTGGGCGTAGTGGTGGGCACCTGTAATCCTGGCTACTCGGGAGGCTGAGGCAGGAGAATCACTTGAACCTGGGAGGCAGAGGTTGCAGTGAGCTGAGATGGGGCTGCTGCACTCTAGCCTGGGTGACAGAAAGAGACTCTGTCTCAAAAAAAAAAAAAGAAACGAGTCACCCCACAATGAAGAAGAGACAGGCAGAGAAGAGGATGTTATAGTGAACCCCAAGTTTCTCTTCAAAGAATCAGTATGTCAGTATGTTCAGCTCTCTTATTAATTCCCTATTTTAAAGTTTAACTTCCTTGTAATTCCAGTAAACAACCTTCTCCACCAGTTCTAATCAGTAGTTCACATCTACTTCCCCCCCCCACCCCGCCCCACCCCTGGCTCCATCCTGACTCATCCTGGTCACCTGCTCCGTTCACCTTCTTTGACCTAGGTCACCCTGGTTACCTGCTCTGACCCGCCCATAACCATCCTTCCCACCAAACACCCACGCTGCCACTCCAGCTCAGACCCCTGCTCTCTTTAAAATAGCCAATCGGGATTAGTGTAGCTTGTGCGGTCTAACTCTAGCCAATAGGGGAACGACACAGCAGTAGGGACGACCCCCGTCAGGCATAAGTACCTCTTCTCCGCTTGTCCAAGTGTGCAGTCACCATTGCTCCATCCATGAGCTTACACCCTGCTGTAGAAGTAAACTGCCTTGCTGAGAGGCTATTTTTTTTTCGGCATTGAAATTTTACTTATAACAACGAGTTCGCGGGGGAGCCAGATGAAAACCATCAGCTCAGGAGAACAATTCCAGCTCTTTTTTTTTTCTTTCTTTCGAGACAGGGTCTCGCCTTGTTACCCAGACTGGAGTGAAGTGGCGTGACCATGGCTCACTGCAGCCTCCACTTCCAGGTGTTAAGCAATCCTCCTGCCTCAGTCTCCCAAATAGCTGGAACTACAGGCTATTACTGCACACCACTACTCCTGGCTGTTTTGTATTTTTTGTAGAGACAGGGGTCTTGCCATGTTGCTGAGGCTAATCTTAAACTCTTGGGCTCAAATGATCAACCCACCTCAGCTTCCCAGAGTGCTGGGATTACAGGTGTGAGCCTTGGTGCTCGGCCCATTCTCGCTCTTGAGAAATAAAATCCAAGAGTCAGAGGTGGCCGGGCGCAGTGGCTCATGCCTTTAATCCCAGCAATTTGGGAGGCTGAGGTGGGCAGATCACCTGAGGTCGGGAGTTCGAGACCAGCCTGACCAACACAGAGAAACCCCGTCTCTATTAAAAATACAAAATTAGCTGTTCGTGGTGGCGTATGCCTGTAATCCCATTTACTTGGGAGGCTGAGGCAGGAGAATCGCTTGAACCCGGGAGGCAGAGGTTGCAGTGAGCCAAGATCGCACCACTGCACTTTAGCCTGGGCGATAAAGCGAGACCCTGTCTCAAAAAAAAGAGAGAGGTGGAAGGGCCATGGGCTTGGGGGCTGAGATGAGGGGGGCCGAAACCTTGGGAGTCAGGTATGCGTGCCCCGCTAGGGCTGCAGGAAACCGCTATCCTCAAAAAGGAAACAACACAATAACAAGTCACGTGACCAGGGGAGGGCGTTTCCTGTTTCCCGGCCCCTCCCAGGCCAAGCTTGGCCAGCCCAGGCCTGAACAGGCAGTGGCCAAAGTGACCCCAAGAGAGTATCCAGGGACTCAGGCCTCTGATCAAGTTACCCCCAGAGGATCACAGAGGTAGAGAGAGCTGAACCCTTCATTTAGGAGGGCCCAGGGAGGAGAGAGAATTCTTGAGGTCTCCTTCTCAGATGCAAATAGAGGAGGGAAGGGGACAAAGAGGTAGTGAAGGTAAACAAGGCAGAGAAGGGGGAGGTCAGGACAGCCTTGTTAGGTAGTGAGTTGCCTGTCCAGGGAAGCATTCAAATGTGCCCGATCAACCTTGATAACAAAATCTCTTCCAGAGGGGTAGTCAATGCCCCACTTCACTGCAGAAAAAATTGAGGTTGTCCTTTGTCCTGGACAGCAAAGGCAAGAGCTCACGGCAGGTTGTGGTTTTAGGCGGTGACGAAGGACAAACATTCAGAGGGCACTGGCTTCTGGACAGGAATGAGTGCCCGGGCCACGCGGCCCCGAAGCCGGCGAGGGAGGCATGTTCCACCCGTAAGTGTCCCCTCTCCCCTCCACACCCAGCTCCTTGTCACACCAAGGTCCCACCCTGCCTGGCTCAGAGCTGCGCCCCGGGGGTCGTTTGCAGGGTGAACTGGACCCCGTGGCTGAGAGTTCAGAGGAGGTCGAGGCAGCCGGTGGGAGCTCCAAGCCCAGCCTTGCCCCACCTCTGGGGAGCTCTGGGCCAGAGCAGCTGGGCCCCATGGAGGAGGTCAGCGGCCAAGGCCTAGGAAGCAGGTAAGACCCGCTTGGTCTATGCCCTTCAGTCCAGTCCAGACACATCTTTGCCACCCACAGATCTGCTGAGATACCTCCTCTGCTCACTCACTTGCCATAGCTCCCTACTGCCCTCAGCCTGACTGACTTTCTTTCCTCTTTCTTTCTTTTCGTTTCTTTCTCTTCTTTCTTTGTCTCCTTCTTTCTTTCTTTCTTTTTTTTTTTTAAAGACGGGGTTTCACCATGTTGGTCAGGCTGGTCTTGAACTCCTGACCTCAGGTGACCCGCCTGCCTTGGCCTCCAAAGTGCTTGGATTACAGGCGTGAGCTACCATGCCCGGCCCTTTGTCTCTTTCTTTCTCTCTTTCCCTCTTTCTTTGCTTCTTTCTTTTTTTGAGTCATGCTCTGTTGCCCAGGCTGCAATGCAGTTGTATGGTCTGCACTCACAGCAACCTCTGCCTTCCGAGTTCAAGCGGGAGCCTCAGCTTCCCGAGTAGCTGGGATTACAGATGCACGCCACCACACCAGGCTAATTTTTGTACTTTTAGTAAAGACAGGGTCTCGTCATGTTGGCCAGGCTGGTCTTGAACTTCTGATCTCAAGGGATCTGCCCACGTCGGCCTCCAAAAGTGTTGAGATTACAAGTGTGAGCCACCGCCCCAAAAGACCCCATTTCCAGAACCTTCTGTCTCTCACCTTCAGGCCTTTCCCAGTGCCTGTCACACTCCAGTGTATTCTTCACTCTGCTTCTAAGGCCCAGGTCTCCCCTCCAATTCCTCCACCCCTCTGTCCAGCCTCTTCCCTGAATTCCCAGCCTCCCAGTCTCACCCTGGGATGCCAGTCCCAGAACACACAGCTCTTGCCAACTCTCTGCCCCGCTCACACCTCCCCAAGACCATGAAGTCTAAGTCCCCAGAATTCCCTGCCCAGGGCCAGGCACGGTGGCTCACACCTGTAATCCCAGCACTTTGGGAGGCCAAGTCAGGCGGATCACCTGAGGTCAGGAGTTTGAGACCATCCTGGCCAACATGGAGAAAACCTGTCTCTACTAGAAATACAAAAATTAGCCAGGCATGGAGGTGGGTGCCTGTAATCCCAGCTACTCTGGAGGCTGAGGCAGGAGAATTGCTTGAACCCGGGAGGCGGAGGTTGCAGTGAGCTGAGATCACACCACTGCACTCCAGTCTGGGCAACAGAGTGAGACTCCATCTAAAAAAAAAAAAAAAAAATTATTGGCCAGTCATGGTGGCTTATGCTTGAAATCCAAGCACTTTGGGAGGCCACGGTGGGCAGATCACTAGATCAGGTGTTCAAGACCAGCCTGACCAACATGGTGAAACCCTGTCTCAACTACAAATATAAAAATTAGCCAGGTGTGGTGGTGGGCACCTGTAATCCCAGGTACTTGGGAGGCTGAGGCAGGAGAATTGCTTGAACCCGGGAGGCGGAGGTTGCAGTGAGCTGAGATCGCGTCAGTGCACTCCAGCCTGGGTCACAGAGCGTGACTTCGTCTCAAAAAAAAAGAAAAAGAAAAAAAGAATTTCTGGCCTAGCTTGGAGTGACTCAAGTGCTTGAGGTGGTGTCTACAGGACCGACAAGACGACTGATGGGGACTCTGGCAGGGGACCGGCCTCAGCCCCCGAGGTGCCCCACAGACCTACAGCGGAAGCCCGCGAGTCCCCAGAATCAGCCCTACAGTACGAGGAGACTCTGCTTCCTGGGACTGGGGAGCCCGATGTGTTTCAGACCCTCCAGCATGCTCTGAGCTCCCTGGAAGAGGCGGCTGCTGCCTGGCGCCACCGGCCCCCCAGCCATCCTGGGCTGATGGAGGGCACAAGCGAAGGGGGACCAGGGCCCCTTGGGAAGCAGGAAGGGGCAGGGAGCTGCCAGCAAGAGGCAGCTCGCCTGGCCGAGAGGAATGCCTGGCTCCGGCTGGCCCTAAGTACCCGAGAGGATGAGCTGGTCCGCACGCAGGCCTCCCTGGAGGCCATCCAAGCCGAGAAGGAGACGCTGCAGAGAGAGGTGAGTGGGGCCGTCCTGAGTCACACAGAGCTCCCTGTCTGAGGGAGGAGGTGGGACTGATGTAGGCAACATTCATTCATTTGTTCATTCAAAAAACCTTTGAGGCTGGGTGTGGTGGCTCACCCCTATAATCCCAGCACTTTGAGAGGTGGAGGCAGGAGGATCCTTTGAGGCCAGGAGTTCCAAAACCAGCCTGGGCAACACAGTGAGATCTCACCTCTGCAAAAAACTTAAAAATCAGCCAGGTTGGCCTGGCATGGTGGCTCATGCCTGTAATCCCAGCACTTGGGGAGCCCAAGGTAGGTGGCTTCCTTGCGGTCAGGAGTTAGAGACCATCCTGGCCAATACGGTGAAACCCCGTCTGTACTAAAAATACAAAAAAACTAGCTGGGCGTGGTGGCGCGCGCCAGTAGTCACAGCTACTCCGGAGGCTGAGGCAGAAGAATTGCTTGAACCCAGGAGGCAGAAGTTGCAGTGAGCCGAGATCACACCACTGCACTCCAGCCTGGGCGACAGAGCAAGACTCTATCTCAAAAACAAACAAACAAAAAAACCTTTCGACTCCCAAGCCTGCTGACCAGATAAAGACCCCTTGCAGTCTTTCTTAAGGTGGTCAGGGAAGGCCACTGAGGAAGTGACACTTGAGAATAAAGACCAGAAGGAGGCCAGCCGCGGTGGCTCATGCCTGTAATCCCAGCACTTTGGGAGACCGAAGTGGACGGATCACCTGAGGTTAGGAGTCTGAGACCGCCTGTGCAACATGGTGAAACCCCGTCTCTACTAAAAGTACAAAAATTAGCTGGGCATAGTGGCGGTGCCTGTAGTCCCAGCTACTCAGGAGTCTGAGGCAGGAGAATCGCTCAAACCCAGGAGGTGGAGGCTGCAGTGAGCTGAGATCAGGCCACTGCACTCCAGCCTCAGTGACAAAGCAAGACTCCATCTAGACGAAAAAAATAAAATAAAATAAAGACCAGAAGGAAGTGAGGGAGGGGTTATGCCAGGATCCGGGGGACCTGCGTTACAGACCCAGGCAGAGTCCAGAAGGAACAGCAGACCCAGAGGGCTGGTCTGTTCAAGGAACCTGAGGGAGGCCTGTGTGGCTAGAACCCAGGGTGAAACAGGGAGAATGTGGGAAGCTGGAACAGAGAGAGGACAAGTGCAGATCGCGCAAGGCCTCCTGGGCTGCAAGGAGAGAGTTGGGCTTTGCTCTGAGTCAGGTGAGAGCCACGGAGGGTTCTCAGCAGAGGAGGGGCGTGCTCGGCGCAGGTGTTCACAGGCGCCCTCTGGTGGCGGAGTGAGGAACAGTCTTCGGAGGTGAGGGTGGACTCCTGCACAGCCAGGATGTGACTTCACCGATCCAGACACGCACGACGGTGGAGGTTGTGGAAGTGGAGAGATGCCGACGAATGCTGGGTGATGTTGAAGATGGAACTGACAGGTGTGGGCATGAAGGCTAGAGAGAAGTCAAGGACAACTCCAGGCTTTGGGATCTGCAGGAGTAGAAGGGAGAGATGGAGGAGCTACAGGGTAGGCAGGTTTGGTTGGGCGTGACCAGATCTCTTTGGCCCTTGATAAGCTCAACTGCCCATGAGACATCCAGGTGGGGTCCTCAAGGGAGCAGCTATAGGTCTGAGTCCAGGGCTCAGGGGAGACAGCAGGGCAGAAGGGAGACATTTGAGCTTCCTTGGCACATAGTTGGCATTTAAAGCCGTGTGACTGCCAGGCACGGTGGCTCGTGCCTGTAATCCCAGGACTTTGGGAGGCTGAGGCAGGCAGATCACTTGAAGTCAGGAGTTCAAGACCAGAGTGGTCAATATGGTGAAACCCCATCTCCACTGAAAATACAAAAATTTGTCAGACGTGGTGGCAGATGCCTGTAATCCCAGCTACTTGAGAGGCTAAGGCAGGAGAATCACTTGAAACTGGGAGGCAGAGGTTGCAGTGAGCTGAGAATGTGCTACTGCACTCCAGCCTGGGTGACAGAGCAAGACTCCATCTCAAAAATAAAAATAAAAAAGCCAGTGGGGCGCAGTGGCTCATGCCTGTAATTCCAGCACTTTGGGAGGCCAAGGCAGGTAGATCATGGGGTCAGGAGTTCAAGACCAGCCTGACCAACATGGAGAAATCCCGACTCTACTAAAAATACAAAAATTAGCCAGGCATGCTGGCACAAGCCTGTAATCTCACCTACTTAGGAGGCTGAGGCAAGAGAATTGCTTGAACCCAGGAGGCAGAGGTTGCAGTGAGCTAAGATTGTGCCATTGCACTCCAGCCTGGGTGACAGAGACTCTGTCTCAAAAAAAAAAAAATATATATATATATATATATATATATGTAAATAAATAAATAAAATTAAAAAGCCACATGGCTGAATGAGATGTTGAGAGGGAAGCCCTCACCTCAGGCTGGTGAAAAAAACTTGGGACTGTGGGAGCCCTGCCCAGGGATTCATTTTCCTCCAGAGTGGGACTCGTTTTTCTGCTGGGGAAAAAAAAAAACAAAAAACAAAAAAAAAAAACTTCAACAGCTAAGAAACATTCTGAAGGTGAGATAGTGAGATGATTTTGGGCAGGCTAAATATCCAAGCCTCCTGCCTTCCAGCTAGGGTTCTTGCCACTTCCCCAAGAACAAGCCTTGAGGAGGGAGGGCTGGTGGTTGGTTTGAGCCCCTGGGCCTGACGTCCCCCCTCATCCTTCCCAGGTTCAGGAGCTGCAGGATTCCCTCTTGAGGCTGGATCCCTTCCCACGTCTTTCCCACAGCCAAGCAGGTGGCTCAGGAAGTGGTTCTAGCAGCTCTGAGGCAGACGGGGAACCCTGGGAGACTCGGGTGAGTATGAGAAGTTCAAATCCATGGTCTTGATGTCCTTAGCATTCAGGGGGATGAGACTCAAATCTTGGTCATCGGATCCAACAGCTTCTGGGGTTGGAAAATGCCTACAATCCCAGGCTCTTGGTGACAATTGGGGTCCTTTACATCACCTCTTCTTGGCAGGACTCCTCCCTCTCTCTGGCTCACCCCTTGCTTCAGCGCCTCCACAGCCATTCCAGCACCCAGATCCTTGGGTCTCTCCCCACTCAGCCCCTCAGTCCTGAGGTGCACATCATGGAAGCCCAGATGGAGCAACTCCGGGGGTAAGAGACTCAAATGCTGAGCTCATAAGGGCACAGGCACCTCCTCCAGCTGAGTTATAAAGCAAAGAGTCTGAAGCTGCAACAGGAGGGAGGGATAGGATAGAAATTGAGGCCTGACTACCTTAGAAGGCTTCTGACTTTCCCTCTTCCCCACCTGTGGGGACAGGAACATTGAGAAGCTCAAATGCTTTAACCGTCTGCTATCGGCTGTGCTCCAGGGATACAAGGGCCGTTGTGAGGGCCTCAGCATGCAGCTGGGTCAGCGGGAGGCTGAGGCCACAGCGTTGCATCTGGCCTTGCAGTACAGGTCAGTGCACCCTGCCAGTGATGTCACCAGCTGGGGAGGGAATGGGCTCTCTGAGGATGGTCCCAATCCACAGAGGGTGACAGGACCCTCACTGAAGAGCACCTTCCACCACTTCAGAAATTAATTTTGTTTTGTTTGAGACAGAGTCTTGCTCTGTCACCCAGGCTGGAGTGCAGTGGCAAGATCTCAGCTCACCCCAACCTTTGCCTCCTGGGTTCAAGTGATTCTCATGTCTCAGCCTCCTAAGTAGCCGGGATTACAGGCGAGCACCACCACGCCTGCTAATTTTTGTGTTTTTAGTAGAGATGGGGTTTCACCATGTTGACCAGGCTGGTCTCGAACTCCTGACCTCATGATCCACCCACCTCGGCCTCCCAAAGTGCTGGGATTACTGGTGTGAGCCACCACGCCAAGCCCAGAAATTAATTTAAGGCAATTTTAGTTCAGGGGTGCTAAAGGAGTCTGCATGCTTCCAGAGGTGAGGGCAGTGAGGAGAAGAGAGGGGTTCAAGAACAAGTGGGGACTGGCACCTATAGGGTGAGATGGAGCTGAGTGTTCTTTTTTTTTTGGAGATGGAGTCTTGCTCTGTCACCCAGGCTGGAGTGCAGTGGTGTGATCTTGGCTCGCTCCAACCTCTGCCTCTGGATTCAAGTGATTCTCCTGCCTCAGCCTCCTGAGTAGCTGGAACTACAGGTGCACACCACCACACCCGGCTAAGCTTTGTATTTTTAGTACAGACAGGGTTTCACCATGTTGGCCAGGCTGGTCTTGAACTCCTGACTTCAGGTGATCCTCCTGCTCTGGCCTCCCAAAGTGCTAGGACTACAGGCGAGGGCCACTGCGCCCAGCCGAGCTGAGAGTCCTGAAGTACTCAGAACCAGTGTCCTACAGCGAGCATTGTGAAGAGGCATACAGGGTCCTGCTTACTCTGCGGGAGGCCGACTCAGGAGCAGGAGCCGAAGCCCCCATGGGTGACCTGCAGGCAGCTGAAAAGGAAGCATGGAGGCTGCTGGCACAAGAGGAGACCACCGTGGATGCAGGGGCACTGCAGAATCCACAGCCAAGGTACCCCCGGGGAACCCTGGGAACTGGGCTGGTTGATGAGTGGGGTCTTGGCTGGGGAATGGGGCTCCCAGAGTTCACATCTGGGGGCTTGGGGTGGCTGAGTCCAGCAAGGTCAGTATGGAACTCCCTGTGGTTGGCTGACATGACGCCCAGCTGCAGCTGGCCTGTTGCTACTTGGCGAGGTTGGCATGGTGGTTGACAGACATTGCAGTTGGCGTGAAGATGGATGATGATGCCTACTGGTTAGAACTGGCAGCCACAACCAGGCAGAGTGGCTCATGCCTGTAATCCCAGCACTTTGGGAGGCCAAGGCAGGCAGATCGCTTGAGCTCAGGAGTTCAAGACCAGCCCTTGTAACATGGAGAAAGCTCTTCTCTACCAAAAGTACAAATAAATTAGCCGGGTGTGGTGGTGTGCCCGTGTAGTCTCAGCTATTTGGGAGGCTGAGGTGGGAGGATGGCTTGAGTCTGGGAGGTGGAGGCTGCAGTGAGCTGAGATTGCGCCACTGCAGTCCAACCTGGGACACAGAGTG
The DNA here is from genome assembly GCA_963573385.1 of Cacajao melanocephalus. NCBI lineage: Eukaryota > Metazoa > Chordata > Mammalia > Primates > Pitheciidae > Cacajao > Cacajao melanocephalus. Next base: position 22,630 of record CAUYLG010009592.1, read on the forward strand.
ACACCCTGTCTTTTTTTTTTTTTTTTTTTTGAGATAGAGTTTCGCTCTTGTTGCCCAGGCTGGAGTGCAATGGTGCGATCTCGGCTCACTGCAACCTCTGCCTCCCGTTCAAGTGATTCTCCTGCCTCAGACTCCCGAGTAGCTGGGATTACAGGCATGCACCACCATGCCTGGCTAATTTTATATTTTTAGTAGAGACAGGGTTTCTCCATGTTGGTCAGGCTGGTCTTGAACTCCCGACCTCAGGTGATCTGCCTGCCTCGGCCTCCCAAAGTGCTGGGATTACAGGCGTGTGCCACCACGCCCAGTGAGACCCTGTCTTGAAAAAATAAAAAAAGAACTGGCATGATGGTGCTTAGTAGGGTTGTCCTGGTCCTGCTGCACAGGGTTGACAATCTAGGTGCTGGTGCCCATTGGGTTGGTGTGATGGTGTCCAGAAAGGTGGCCTGAGCAACGGTGCCTAGTGGGTTGATGTAATGGCCCCCACCATGTGTTCTTTCTTTTTTGTTTTTGAGACCGAGTTTTGTTTTTGTCGCCCAGGCTGGAGTGCAATGGCACAATCTCGGCTCACTGCAACCTCCGCCTCCCGGGTTCAAGTGATTCTCCCACCTCAACCTCCCAAGTAGCTTGGATTATAGGCGCCTGCCACCACGCCTGGCTGATTTTTGTATTTTTAGTAGAGACAGTGTTTCGCCATGTTGTCCAGGCTGGTCTCGAACTCCTGACCTCAGATGATCCACCCGCCTTAGCCTCCCAAAGTGTTGAGATTACAGGCATGAGCCACCGCGCCGGGCTCACCACGTTCGTTTTTGTTTGCTTGTTTCTTTTTAACATTTTGTTAGAGACAGGGTCTTGCTCTGTCACCAGGCTGTAATACAGTGATGCCATCATAGCTCACTGCAGCCTCAAAATCCTGGCCTCATGCAATCCTCCTGCTTTCAGCCTCTCAAGTAGCTGGGACTGCAGGTACATACCACCATGTCCAGCTATTTTTTTAATTATTACTATTAACACACATCCTCACTGAAGGCCAGCTAATTTTTTATAAAGATGGATTCTCACTCTGTTGCCTGGGCTGGTCTCAAACTTCTGGCTTCAAGCAATCCTCCCGCCTCAGCCTCCCAAAGTGCTGGGGTTACAGGCATGTGTCACTGCACCTGGCCACCATGTGGCCCTGAGGGAAGGTGGTGCCTAGTGGGGTTTATATTATGGTGCCCACCATGTTGGTGTGACGCGCCACCACAGATGGTAGAGGCTCCATCGTGGCCAGGGAGATGGAGGATGATGGACCCTACCAGGGTTGGCAGGAAGTTAGCCCACTTACAATTGCCAGTGTTGACACAGGCACCTCTTCTGTTTTCTGTAGCCCTGAGGGCAGCAGTGTGGATAAGCCCACAGAGGAAGTGGCTTTCCAGCTCCGAAGCTACGTCCAGCGTCTCCAGGAGCGTTGTGCTCTAGTGAAGATTCTCTCAGAGCCTGGCCCCACCTTGGCACCCATCCCCACTCTGCCCCGTGCAGAAGTCATGGTGCAGGCCATTCTGGGAACCCAGCCTGGCCCAACTCTGCCCCGGCTGGAGAAGACACAAATTCAACAGGACCTGGTGGCCACAAGGGTACAAAGGGGCTGTGGCCATTGTATCAGTCTTTCCCGGTGGGACAAAATCCTTTACTGAGGTCTTGTGGTTGGGGGGCCAAGGAGCAAAGGAGAATTCTGCTGCGCTGGGTACAGGCATTGTGAGGGAGAATTGGAGGTGGGGTTTTGAAGGATGAATAGGAGTTTGTCTTCTGGGGTTCAGTTTCTCATTACACTCCAAATCTGCTTCTCCAAAATGGCCTTCCTATGGAAAGAGATGGGAGCAAAGAACAGAATCTTGGGTTTGGAGCTTGGCATGAAAAACTTGAGGTTCTGGAGTTGGAGAGACTCTAGAAACTTTGGCAGAACTGCTATTTGACCTATATAAGCTACTTGCCTCTAGAAAATGCCATTTCTCCAGCTGTAGCTTTTATAGGAGGAAGATATTTCCACCTCACAAGAACATGGGAAAGGTCACAGTTTTTTTGTTTTTTTTTTTTTTTTTTTTTTTTTTGAGACGGAGTCTTGCTCTCACCCTGGCTGGAGTGCAGTGGTGCTATGTCGGTTCACTGCAGTCTCCGACGTCCCCCCATCTCACTGGGTTCAAGTGATTCTCCTGCCTTAGCCTCCTGGGTAGCTGGGATTACAGGCTCGCACCACCACGCCCGGCTAATTTTTGTATATTCAGTAGAGACGGGGTTTCACCATGTTGGCCAGGCTGGTCTCGAACTCCTGACCTCAGGTGATCCGCCCGCCTCGGACTCCCACAGTGCTGGGATTATAGGCATGAGCCACTGTGCCCAGCCAAAGGCCACAGTTTTTGCCTGACTAGTCCTCAGTGGGTGCCTCTTGGGGCCTCAGTTTCCTTGCAGTTGACCCCAGAAGCATAAATTCTCTGTCCTCCCCTTGGTCCCACAGGAGACCCTGGCGGACCTGATGCTTCGGCTGCAGTTGGGGCGACGTGAAAAGCGGGGCCTAGAGCTGCGGGAGGCTGCCCTCCGAGCCCTGGGCCCGGCTCACCTGCTTCTGCTGGAGGAGCTGCAGCGGGAATGGGCAGAGCTCCAGGCTGGTGGGGCAAACAGCAGTGGCGGAGGCAGCAGCGGAGGTGACAGCAGCGGGGGCGAGGAGGAGTGGTACCAGGTGAGCTGCCCGGCCTGAACCTGGTAGTAGCTTCTAATGGGAACATAGCCCTGGCCAATTGCAGTTGTTTTTGTTTTTTGTTTTTTGTTTTGAGGCAGAGTCTCGCTCTGTCGCCCAGGCTGGAGTACAGTGGCACGGTCTTGGCTCACCGCAACCTCCGCCTCCCCAGTTCAAGCGATTCTCCTGCCTCGGCCTCCTAAGTAGCTGGGACTACAGGCACATGCCACAATGTCCAGCTAATTTTTGTATTTTTAGTAGAGACGGGGTTTCGCCATGTTGGCCAGGCTGGTCCCAAACTCTCGACCGCCTCGGCCTCCCAAAGGGCTGGCGTTACAGACGTGACTGTACCTGGCCTTATCACAGCCCTTTCTGAGCCTCAGTTTCCACTTCTGCACCAAGAAACAAGTTGCATGATTAAGCTTTATGTCAAAACTCACACCTGTGCTATGAGGTTTTCCTCCCTCCCTGCCTTCCTTCCTTCTTCTGAGTCTCTCTCTGTTGCCCAGGCAGGTCTCAAACTCCTGGGCCCAAGTGATCCTCCCACCTCTGCCTCTCTAAGTGCTCAAATTACAGGGATAAGCCACCACACCCAGGCTCTTTCTTTTTTTCTTTTTCTGAAATGGAGTTTCGCTCTGTCACCCAGGCGGGCAATGGCACGATCTCTCCTCACTGCAACCTCTGCCTCCCAGGTTCAAGTGATTCTCCTGCCTCAGCCTCCTGAGTAGCTGGGATTACAGGTGCCCGCCACCACGCCCGGCTAATTTTGTATTTTTTGTAAAGACGGTTTTCTCCATGTTGGTCAGGTTGGTCTCAGACTCCTGACCTCAGATGATCCGCCCGCCTTGGCCTCCCAAAGTGCTGGGATTACAGGCGTAAGCCCCATGCCCATCTGCCTCTTTCTTTTTTTCTTTCTTTCTTTCTTTGTTTCTTTCTTTGTTTCTTTTTTCTTTCTTTCTTTCTTTCTCTTTCTTTTTCTTTCTCTCTTTCTCTGTTTCTTTCTTTCTTGTCAGAGTCTTGCTCTGTCACCAAGCTGGAGTGCAGTGGCGTGATTATAACTCACCATGGCCTCGAATACTGGCTCTCAAGTGATCCTTTCAAAATGCTGGGATTACAGGCATGAACCATCATGTCCAGCCAAAGGGTTTCTTTCTTTGTAGGCATTGAGCCCAGTAAGCCTGAAAGGGCACAGCTTCTTCCACTCAAACGTGTGTCTCCTCCTTCCCACCGAAGGCCTGTCCGTACTACGTCCTCTCCCCCCGGCAGTAGCCCCAGCCTGTACCTCACCTCCTAGACTTTGGCACCAGCCTCTTCCCTGAAGCCTTTTTTTTTTTCCATTTCTGAATATGTTTGTTCTCTGCTTAAGGCCTTCAGTGGCTTGAAGAATCCTCAGAGTCCATGCTTTTCTTTTTTTCCCCCTGAGATGGAGTCTGGCTCTGTCACCCAGGCTGGAGTGCAGTGGTGCGATCTTGGCTCACTGAAACCTCTGCCTCCTGGGTTCAAGCAATCCTCCTGCCTCAGCCTCCTGAGTAGCTGGGATTACAGGCGTGCACCACCACATCTAGCTAATTTTTGTATTCTTTGTAGAGATGGGGTTTCACCATGTTGGCCAGGCTGGTCTCAAACTCCTGGTCTCACATGTTCTGCCCACCTCGGCCTCCCAAAGTGCTGGGATTACAGGCATGAATCACTGTGCCTGGCCTTAATGCAGCTCTTAAAATCATCTCTCCCACCCCCAAGCCTTTGTATATTCCATGACCCTGCCAGGCACATCGGTCACTCCCCTCTTTGTGTTATAAAGTCCTCGACCTCCTGTAGATCTCAGCTTAGACTTCACCTCCTCAAGGAAGTCCTCCTAGACATCAGCCTCATCTGATGTCCCCTGTTAATTTATCTCCCTTATCACGTTAGCTAGGCATGGTGGTCCCAGCTATTCGGGAGGCTCAGATGGGAGGATCACTTGAGCCCAGACGTTGGAGGCTTCAGCGAGCCACAATTACGTCATTTCACTCCAGCCTGGGCCACAGCATGAGATCTTATCTCGTTTTTTTTTTTGAAATGGAGTTTTGCTCTTGTCGCCCAGGCTGGAGTGCAGTGGTGCGATCCCAACTCACTGCAACCTCCGCCCCCCAGGTTCAAGTGATTCTCTTGCCTCAGCTGCCCAAGTAGTTGGGACTGCAGGCACCAGCCATCATGGCTGGCTAATTTTTGTATTTTTAGTGGAGACAGGGTTTCACCATGTTGGCCAGGCTGGTCTCAAACTCCTAACCTCAAGTGATCATCCTACCCTAGCCTCCCAAAGTGCTGGGATTACAGGCATGAGCCACCACGCCCAGCATATTTTTTAATTAAATGTTTCCCTTATCAGAGGGTAATTTCACTCCTATAGGGGTATGGAACCAGACTGGGGACTCTGAGAAGGCAGCAGGTGCTGCTATCTAGGCAGCTTCAGTGTCCAGTGTGGGCTGAGCATGTACTTGGCCTAGCCAATGTCACTTTCTTGTCTTCTCCCTCCGTTAGGGCCTTCCTGCTGTCCCTGGTGGCATCAGTGGCGTTAACGGTGGCCAGGTGGGCAAAGCGTGGGACCCAGAGAAGTTAGCCCAGGAACTGGCAGCATCTCTCACCAGGTGTGTGCCTGGCTTCTGGGCTGGGTGGAGGGGGTGGGGGTGGGGGTGGGGGTTGGACAGTTTATGTGAGGGTCCCCGGGGGGGAGGTGTCTTATGCAGCAGAAGCTTAAGGTGTACACCTGTGTACAGGTGTGTTTATGTGACAATACTGTGGGCAGGTGGGGGGAGGAGAGGTGGGAGACAGGACCGGCTCGGCTATGAGCTCCCTTTCTTCTCCATCTTTGCATCAGGGCACTGAACCTGCAGGAGCAGCTGCAGTCTCTGCGTGGGGAGCTGGAACGCGTGGCTCAGAAGGGGCGAGCCAGACGGTCTCAGAGTGCCGAGCTGAACAGGGACTTATGCAAAGCCCACAGGTGGGACCCCTGTTCTGCACCCCACCAATCCCCCTGGCACTGTCCTTGACCAGGATCTCAGAAGTATCCCTGGCTCTCTCTGGGTCTCAGCTTTCCCCCCTGTCCCAAGATAGTCAGTGAAGACTTGTAATCCCACACCTGTAATCCCAGCACACTGGGAGGCTGAGGCCGATGGACCACTTGAGGTCGGGAGTTCGAGACCAGCCTGGCCAACATGGTGAAACCCCATCTTTAGTAAAAATACAAAAATTAGCTGGGAGTCATGGCACACGCCTGTAATCCCAGCTACTTGGGAGGCCGAAGCAGGAGAATTGCTTGAACCCAGGAGGTGGAGCTTGCAGTGAGCAGAGATCACACCACTGCACTGCAGCTTGGGCAACAGAGCAAGACTGTCTCAAAACAAACAAGAGGCTGGGCACGGTGGCTCACCCCTGTAATCCCAGCATTTTGGGAGGCCAAGGCAGTTGGATTACCTGAAGTCAGGAGTTCGAGACCAGCCTGGGCAACATAGTGAAACCTGGTCTTTACTAAAAAAATACCAAAAAATTAGCTGGGTGTGGCGGTGGGCGTCTGCAATCATAGCTACTTAGGACGCTGAGGCAGGAGAATCACTTGAAGCCAGGAGGCAGAGGTTGCAATGAGGGGAGATCTTGCCATTGCACTCCAGCCTGGGCAACAAGAGCAAAACTCCATCTCAACAACAAAAAGAACCGCTAGGCCGGGCGCAGTGGCTCATGCCTGTAATCCCAGCACTTTGGGAAGCCGAGATGGGCAAATCGCCTGAGGTCGAGAGTTCAAGACCGGCCTGAGCAACATGGAGAAACTCCGTCTCTATTAAAAATATAAAATTAGGGCCAGGCACGTTGGCTCACGTCTGTAATCCCAGCACTTTGGGAGGCCAAGGTGGGTGGATCACAAGGTCAGGAGATCGAGATCATCCTGGCCAACATGGTGAAACCCTGTCTCTACTAAAATACAAAAAAAAAAATTAGCTGGGCGTGGTGGCATGTGCCTGTAATCCCAGCTACTCAGGAGGCTGAGGCAAGAGAATCACTTGAACACGGGAAGCGGAGGTTGCGGTGAGCCAAGATTGGGCCACTGCTCTCCAGCCTGGGTGACAGGGCAAGACTCTGTCTAAAAAACAAACAAAAAAATTAGCTGGGCGTGGTGGTGCATGCCTGTAGTCCCAGCTACTTGGGAGGCCGAGGCAGGAGAATTGCTTGAATCCAGGAAGCAGAGATTGCAGTGAGCCGAGATCATGCCACTGCACTACAGTCTGGGGTGCAGTGCAAGATTTCGTCTCAAAGCAAAAACAAAAACAAAATTAGCCCGACATGGTGGTGTATGCCTGTAATCCCAGCTACCTGAAGCAGAAGAATCACTTGAACCTGGGAAGCAGAGGTTGCAGTGAGCCGGGATCATCCCACTACACTCCAGTCTGGGCGACAAGAGCAAAACTCTGTATCAAAAAAAAAAAAAAAAAAGACCAGCTAGCTGGGACCCTGGGAAACCCAATGTCAAGAGCCCCCATTCTGGGATTGGGAGTCCATGGCCCCTGCCGTGGGTGGAGTCGGGGACTGTTTCCTGACCCAGCACCCACCCCTTCCAGCGCCCTGATCCTGGCCTTCCGAGGAGCCCACCGGAAGCAGGAAGAGCAACGCCGGAAGTTGGAGCAGCAGATGGCACTCTTGGCAGCTCAGCAGGCCGAGGAGGTGGCGGTGCTGGAAGCCACTGCAAGGGCCCTTGGGAAGCCCAGGCCTTCCCTCCCACCACCTCAGCTGGGGGAGACCTTTCTGTAGCCCCTTCCCCAGTCATGTCTGGATGTGCCAGACAGCTGCAGCATGTCATAAACTGTCCTGAAGTGACATCATGTCATGTTGTATGATTTGGCGTGTTGGGGCACATTTGATGTGAGGGAGGCTGGTGCTCACGGGTGTCCAGGGCCTGATGGGGTGTGGCCAGGCACTGCAGAAAGACTTGGGTGTCTTTGGTCTGGCACCATGTGGAATGTGAACTTCACATGTCAGTGGGGTCAGGCCAGAAGCAACCTGTGCATCAACCTGTGGGAGCAGGTCCCTGGGACTGGCACCGTTTGGGGGGCCGTGAGGTTGCATAGCCACAGCTGAAGTTCCAACTGTCCTCTGTCTCCAGAAACCCAGGGAGAGATTTATGGGGACTGGACACAGCCTCTCCTGGCATCCCCTTCCCAGGGAGGTGCTGGGTTTGGCTGGCAGATTTTCACGAAGGGAGCCGGGCGTGGTGGTGCATGCTTGTAATCCCAGCACTTTGGGAGGCCAAGATGGATGGATCACTTGAGCCCAGGAATTCGAGACCAGCCTGGGCAACATGGCAAAATCCATTTCTTTTTTTTTTTTTTGAGACAGAGTCTTGCTCTGTCACCCAGGTCGGAGTGCAGTGGCGAGATCTCGGCTCACTGCAACATCCATCTCTCAGGTTCAAGTGATTCTCCTGCCTCAGCCTCCTGAGTAGCTGGGATTACAGGTGCCTGCCACCACGCCCAGCTAATTTTTGTATTTTTAGCAGAGACAGGGTTTCACCATGTTGTTCAGGCTGGTCTTGAACTCTTGACCTCATGATCTGCCCACCTCAGCCTCCCAGAGTGGTGGAATTACAGGCATGCACCACCATGCCCAGCCTCAAAACCCCATTTCTACAAAAAAAAAAAAAAAAAATACAAAAATTAGCCAGGCATGGTGGCGAGTGCCTATAAAGCTACTTAGGAGACTAAAGTGGGAGGATCACTTGAATTTGGGAAGCGGAGGTTGCAGCGAGCTGAGATAACGCCACTGTACTCCAGCCTGGGTGACAGAGCAAGACCCTGTCTCAAAAAAAACAAAACAGACCGGGCACAGTGACTCACACCTGTAATCCCAGCACTTTGGGAGGCCGAGGCAGACAGATCACCTGAGGTCAGGAGTTTGAGATCAGCTTAGCCAACATGGTGAAACCCCCTTCTCTACTAAAAATACAAACATTAGCTAGGTGTGGTGGCGTGTGCCTGTAGTCCCAGCTACTCAGGAGGCTGAGGCAGAATAATTGCTTAAACTCAGGAGGCGGAGGTTGTAGTGAGCCAAGATCACGCCACTGCACTCCAGCCTGGGCAATAAGAGGGAAATTCTATCTCAAAAACAAAACAAACAAAAACAACCCCACAAAACAAAACAGTAAGGAAGATGCCATATCCCAGAGTGGAGAATGAAGCTGGAATGGTTCAGATTCAGGGTGTGGATGAGGAGTCCCTACTAACTCAAAGCTAAGGTCAGGGGTTTCTGGACTCCGTGTGGTCGAGTTTGCCTGTAATCCCAGTGTCTCAGGAGGCTGAGGCCAGAGGATTGCTTGAGGCCAGGGGTTCAAGACCAGCCTGGGCAAAATAGGAGACTCTGTCTCAAAAATAAGGTAAAGGGTTTCTGGGCAGGGGACAGGCACAGCAAAGGTAACAGTCTGGGACTCAGGTGGCATTGTACTTCAAGAGAAACTGAGAATAAATGCCAACGGTGGCCACTTCCGGCTTTCTCCTGGGGGCCTGGGAGCAGGTTAATAGCAGGCCATGGATTAGCATGTCATTTGCATATGCCACACCTCCTGGCCCCTCCACACCAGGACTGGCTGAGTTTGGAACGACCCAGCCAGGCTTGGATTAGTGGCCAGCTGTCCCCTCCAGGGCAGCAGCTGAAACCCGACACGGGGATTAGAAAGGTTTTCGTTCCCTGCCTGGGGGTGGGGGCGGGTGCTCCAGGCCTCACCTGTGCAGGTGTGTTCACAGCCTCTCCCAGGGCAGGACCATGCCAGCCTGAGGCCAGTGCCAGTCAGCCGCCTGGACTCGAACCCAGTCAACCTGACCCCAGAAAAAGAACAACAAGTGGAGCGGGGGGAGCACAGTCCCCTCCAGCGAGGGGTGGGGCCAGTGACCTTCCGACCGGCACGCTGCCTCTGGACTTGGGCCAACTTTGAAGAAAGCAGGGAAATGGAGGCAGACCAGACTACTTTGCTCATGTTGGGGACAGGCAGAGAAACTGAATTTCCTCTCTGTCCCCGTTCCCGTTCTCCCTCCCCCACCCAGAGTTCCCAGTCCCACCAGGTTGCCCTTGGAGGGGCACTGGGAGCCAAGGTCACATGTTGGGAGGGCGGGACAAGGTTCCCAGGCTGCCCCAGCAGGATCCGCCATTCCCACGGGCGCCCCCTCGGCAGATGGGCCCAGTTCCCTTTGTCCCTGGTTTGCGGCTGCCACAAGGTCAAATGTTACCGCGGGGCCGCGGGCAGGGGTCAGGGAGGCGGGGCTGAGCCTCAACTCACCCCCAGGCAGGCCCCAGGGGGTCGCAGGGGTGGCCGGGCTATTGGGAGAGGGTGGACCAGCCTTCGGGGACTGGAACTGCTGGAGTTTCTGGGATCTCAGTGGCCGTTCTTACCCCCTCCCGTCCCCCACCCAGCCCTCAGCCCCCTCTCAAGACCTGTCTCTCTCAAATCTAGTTCTCTGCTTCCTCTCCTTCACAGTCCCCTGATTACTTGAGTCTTCTCTCCCTCTTTATTTTTTGTTTTTCTTTTTTTGAGACAGGGTCTTGCTCAGGCTGGAGTGCAGTGACATTATAGCCCACTGCAGCCTTGAACACCTGGGCTCAAGACGGGTCTCACTTTTTTGCCCAGGCTGGTCTTGAAACCCTGGCCTCAAGAAATCCTCCTGACTCAGCCTCCCAAAGCGCTGGGATTACAGGCATGAGCCACCACGCCTGTCTCTGGTATAAATCCCTCTTTGCAATCCTTTCTCTGAGACCCCCACCCCAGTGCCCCCACCAAAGACCCTAGTAGGTCCAGGCAAGGGACCTAGGATCCTGTCCTCACCCCACATAACCAGTCACATTCCCATGCAGCTTCAGAACCAAAGGGTCTTCTCTGCCCACCCACACCTTCCTCTCTCCCAGCAGGGATTACATTAGGCTGTGGGCAGAACCCGACTCTAGACCCACGGGAAGTCCTTGCTCTCGTCTAATCGTAGTCCTTCCTGCTTTCTGTATTTACTAACACCTCTTCCACCTCGCAGGCAGCCAGAGCGTCCCTGAAGGAGGTTGAGAGGCCAAGGGCTGGGTGTGCCTGGCCCTCCCAGAACCTTAGTTTCTGTTTAAGTGTTGCAAGCTTTCCAAGCATCTTTCTCCCTATTCCAGGGAGGGCAATCCTTCAAGTCTCATGAGGGGAGTGGGAGGCAGAGGAGGAGGTGTACAGAGGGCACTGTCCTGGCCAGAGCTTTGCTAGGCCGAGCCAGAAGCTCTGGTGTCCAGCTCTGGGCTCAGGGCAGGGTGGGATCACATTCTGGGTGGCTGGGGCTGCAGGACTCCGAGGTGAAAGCTCACTCCTGGAAGGGCTTTTCCAGCCGGTTAAAGGTTAACCCGCCCAGAGCCAGAGGCCCAGGCTTCCCCAGCTCGCGAGCCCGGGCATCGCATACAAAGGGTGCCTAATAAATGCTGGTCGGGCCCCAGCCCCGGTTCTGGGGGATGGGGTGAGTTGGAGGCGGCGGCAGCTGCGAGGCTCCAGGGCGCCTGGAAGAGACATCTGCAGTCCAGCCGGCCGCCAGGCCAAGCCCTTTCTGTAAAGCACAGAAAGAAAAGGAAATTAAAAGGGAAAAGGGGCAGGCCCTCGGCAGGGGTGGTGGGCATGCCTGTCAACTCCAGCCGCGCGGGGCGGGTGGGCGCCCTGCCCCCGGAGGCCAGAAATTCTGGAGAGGGGCCCCCTGACCTCGCGGCCCCGGCCAGCCGGTCTCAGACCACAACATCCCTTCCCCCTAGAGATTCCGGGCACCAGGTGTTAACCCAAGCAGAGAAAGAGTGGGGTGGGGGTCAGACGCCGTGACTTTCTGGAAGAGGAAGCGAACACAATCTAGGGTGTGTGTGTGTGTGTGTGTGTGTGCGCGCGCGTGCGTCTCGCGCGCGTGTGTCTTGCGCAGGGGCGTGCCCCCCCCCGGGTGCCACTGGACCCCCATCATTGCTTTGCCGGGAACGGTGGGGCGGGGGGAGGTTCCGAGGGGCGCCTCGAGGGTGATCGAGCGAACCAACGTCCAAGGCCAGAGGTGGAGCGGGAGGGCCTTGGAGAGACATCTTGGCGAGGCTCAAGAAGGGCAGAGGGCAGGCGCGGCTCAGGCTCCCGCCGCGGCCCGGCAGGGGTTAAGGCTGGAGCCGGGCGAGGGCGAGGGCGAGGGTGCGGGGGGAGGGGCAGGGGTAGGCGGGGGAGGGTCAGGCCCCGCGGCCCCGCGCTCGGCCCCCGTCCCTCCCGCCGGCCCGATCGCCCGGCGCCGCGCGCGGCCACCCATGCCCTTATAAGGGCGGCCGTCGCCGGGGCAACGAGCGCCCGCCCCCAGCCCGCGGCGCGCGCCCCTGCCCCCGCCCCCGCCCCCCGCCCGCCCCGCGAATGGAACGCTGTGTGTCAAACCGGCCGCAGCGCGAGGCCGGCGCGCGGGGTCGGCGGCGGTGGCGGCGGCGAGAGCGAGGCTCGGGCCCAGGCGCAGGCCCAGGCCAGGCGGGAGCGGCCGCAGCGGGGGCGGCAGCTCCGGAGGCGCCGGCCCCGCGGCCCTGCAGGCCCGCAGCGGCAGTCGCGGGCGCCGGGGGACCCGGGGGGCGCGGCGACCGGCCCCGGCGCGCGCCCGCCGCCCCTCCCCCTCCGCCACGGGCGGCCGCGCAACTTGCGGCCAAACTTTCCCCCCGACCTCCGGCGCTCGGATGGCGGCCCGCTGAGTTGGCCGCAGCCCCCGGGCGAGCGGCGGCCAGGCCAGAGGGCGCCCTCTGCGCGGCTCGGGCCGGGCCATGGCCCGCGCGCCCCCGCCGGGGCCCCAGGGTGGCGGGACGCGAGTCCGCGGGGCCCCCGGCCCGCGCCTCTAGCGCGCCCCTCCCGGCCCCGGGCCCGGCCCCGCGCACGCGTGGGAAAGTTGGCCTGGAACCGGCCCGACCAGTTCCGCTGGGGCGCGCGGACCGGCCGCAGGAAGTTGCTGCAAAACTTTTTTGCGGGGTGCAGCCCGTGCCCCCCGCGCGCCGGGGCCGGATGCGCACCGCGTAGGGTCCCCCGGGCTGAGAGGGGTGCCCGGAGGGAAGAGCGCGGAGGGGGCGCCCCGGCCCCGCTGCCCTGGGGCTATGGCCATGGTGACCGGCGGCTGGGGCGGCCCCGGCGGCGACACGAACGGCGTGGACAAGGCGGGCGGCTACCCGCGCGCGGCTGAGGACGACTCGGCCTCGCCCCCCGGTGCCGCCAGCGACGCCGAGCCGGGCGACGAGGAGCGGCCGGGGCTGCAGGTGGACTGCGTGGTGTGCGGGGACAAGTCGAGCGGCAAGCATTACGGCGTCTTCACCTGTGAGGGCTGCAAGAGCTTTTTCAAGCGGAGCATCCGCCGCAACCTCAGCTACACCTGCCGGTGAGCCCCCCATCCGCGCGCCGCCGCCGCCGCGCAGCCCGCCCCGACCTGGGGAGGGCCTCTGACCCGCTCGGTCACCTTGGGCCTGGCACTGACCTTCCCTGGGCCTCCACTGCCCCCTCTGAGATAGGGGCACAGCACCGCCTCCCACATTCCATGGCTGGGATTATGTATACAGTCGGCGCTGCATCGTTGCAGGTTCCCCCCCCCATCAGGTGGTCCCTGGAGGCTTTTGCCCCAGTTACTTGCTCCTCCTTCCTCCCCGCCTTTTCTCTGGGGAGGGGTCATCTGCGCGCTGGGGGGGAGGGGTGCTGTCAGGGGTGGCATCCCAACCCCAGGGCACCCGCTTTCGGGGATCCCGGCACGCGGGATGCCCTCAAGGGAATCGAACGTGAAACTTGGACCGTGGAACTCGCAGCGTCCAGGGGCCATTGTCTGCGGCCGCGCGGATCGATACGGCGCGCCCTTGGGGTCAAATATCACTTCCAAAGTCGCTGTGGCTACCGAGGCGGCAGACGGAGGGAGGCTGGGGTGGCACGGGGCGGCCTCCTTCGCGTGAGGGGCCCAGCGGTGGGGATGGGGGTTGGCGCTGGGCCTGCCCATCCCAGGGAACCCCCCTGGGCTCACTCTGGGCCTTGGGTCACCGGAAATCGCCACTGGAGGGCCGGCAGGGCCACCGGAATTGACTGAAACGTCCCCCTCCCCCAGAGGTGGGTGCAGACCTGGGGCTCCTGGAAAAATCCCTTAAACTTTGGGTGTTTATGACAAGGGCGGGATGTGAAACGTTTCCAAGAAGGCGCCCTGGGCTGTCCCAGGTCGCAGACCTTTCTGGCAGGGCGTGGCCTTGCTAGCTGTTCTGGCGGAAGGTCCCCAGGGAAAGCGATCGGGCTTGTGCAGCCCGGAGTTCTTTTCCCAGCGTTCGCGCGTGAGCATCCTATCCGTCCGTTTACAAGCCCCTACTCTGCACCCCGGGTACATGCATGGTCTCAGCAGGGCAGGTCTAGACAGTCTCATCTCCCAGCTGCACAAAATAGAGACCCAGAGAGAGGTCCTGGTGCCTGCCATCCGTGGCACATGTTAGGGACCCTCTTGAGTTGGGGCTTTGCAGGGGGAACTGTGGGGCTAGGGAGGGGACCCCTGAGTCTGGATTGGGGTGTCCCCAGGGAGAACGGCTGATGGAAGGCTTGTTGGCTGAGGCCACCAAATAGGGCCCCAGGTACCCGAGGGTGGAGTTTGGCCCCAGGTCCTGGGTCAGGGCTGGCCTGGCGTGGCCATGTGTGGCGCGGAGCTACCTTGCTCCCTCCTCCAGGAGCACAAACTGGGCCACTAGACTTTGGCCTGATTCTTGCTGCTGGAAAACTGCCTGCTCTCTGGTCATATCTTTGGGGAGGGCAAGGAAGGGGGCTCAGGCAATTTTGGGGTCCCAGGGGCTTCCTGAGGGTGGGATCAGGGAGCACAATGTTTTGGGGGGCCTTGCTTGGAGCTGGCAGCTTTGTGCTGTGTGAGTTATGTGACCTGGTTAAGTCACCATCCCATCCTGAGTCTTAGACAGATTTGGCGGGGTCCTGCTGGGGCCCAGCCTGGGTGGTTTGATGCCTGCCCCTTCAGAGAGACCCCAGCTCCAAGCCTAGCACCCAAGAAGCCCCAAGTCTGGAGGAGTCACAGTGAGACAGATGCCCCAAGCCTGTGAGATCTGGGGTCCCAGGGAGAGAGCAGAGACTCTGCCTGGAGGTCAGAGAGGGCTGCCTGGAGGAGGCTACGGGACATGAGCCTTGAAGCATGGAATTGGCAGGTGGAAGGCCACAGGGGCATGCCAATGTGTGGCCCAGAAAAAACATTTAGTGGCACACTGGCGGAGCTGTGCTGTAAGAGGACACTGCACAGCCGTGAGAGAAGTCAGAGCCAGGTGGGCCTGAAATGCTGGCTGAGGGTAATGGGGAGCCATAGAAGGTGTGTGACCAGGGGAGGGATCTGATCAAATTGGACTGGTGGCTAGAAGCCCAGAGAGGAGGCTGATTTGGGCCATGGGGTTGGGCAAAAAAGCATGTACTCTTTAGGTGGGATAACAGGAAGAACTGTTTCCTTCCTTGGAGGGACGGCTCTGTCCCAATTCCACAGCTGGGCAAGTTGGGACGGAAGGTTCAGGGCCTCCCCTGAGGTCAGGGGCCTCTGAGCCGGGGCCTGCCTGCCTGCCTGCAGGGCCGCCCCAGGCAGGGCTGTTTCCACCCGGCTGCTCTGTATCCTCCCACTGCCCCGCGGCTGGGCTTTGTTCTGGTTCTGCCTGAGCTCCCTCTGCCCTAGAGAGGCCTCTTCCCAGGGGCTCAGCGGCTGGCGCTGCAGGATCCACGGGGGTGGGGTTGGGGGTAGGCGCAGAGCTTCATCTTTCCTGTCTGCCAATGGCTTCCTGGGCTGGGGCCTGGGTCTTTCTTGACACCGTCCCCCTGTGAACTCCCCTGACCACGGAGGTATCTGGTGTCCCATTGCCAGGTGAGGAAACCAAGGCTGAGTGGGGCAGTCACCACCTGAGGGGCGGGGCTGGGTGTCTGCAGTTCAGATGCATCTGTTGTTTTTTTTTTGAGACAAGTCTCTGTCGCCCAGGCTGGAGTGCAGTGGCGCGATCTCGGCTCACTGCAACCTCCACCTTCCGGGTTCAAGTGATTCTCCTGCCTCAGCCTCCTGAGTAGCTGGGATGGGATTACAGGCGCCCGCCACCACACCTGGCTAGTTTTTTGTATTTTTAGTACAGACGGGGTTTCACCATGTTGGCCTGGCTGGTCTCAAACTCCTGATCTCGTGATTCACCCGCCTCAGCCTCCCAAAGTGCTGGGATTACAGGTGTGAGCCACCGAGCCCGGCTCTTTTTTTTTTTTTCTTTTTGAGACAGTCTCACTCTGTGGCCCAGGCTAGAGTGCAGTGGCTCAATCTTGGCTCACTGCAACCTCTGCCTCCCCAGTTCAAGCAATTCTTCTTCCTCAGCCTCCCAAGTAGCTGGGATTACAGGCATGCGCCACCACGCCCGGCTCATTTTGTATTTTTAGTAGAGATGCAGTTTCACCATGTTGGCCAGGCTGGTCTCAAGCTCCTGACCTCAGGTGATCTGCCCACCTTAGCCTCACAAAACGTTGGGATGACAGGCGTGAGCCACCGCGCCCAGCCGAGATGCATCTGTTTCATTCCCTTAAGTGGCTGTTCAACTCTGTGACTGTCTCTATGTGTCCTCTGGGTATGTAGCCAGGACCCCAGGGGTAGTAGCTCCAGGCCCAGGCCTTGGAGAACCCCTAGCTCCCGGTGGCAAGAGACCAGGGGAGTCAAAGGGCAGGGGCCAAGGGGAGAAGGTTCTGGGGACATTTGAAGAATAAGGGCCTGGACCTTCCTGCTTGGGGCTGACCCTGGACAGGGAGCTCACTACCTCTCAGGGTGGGGCCACCTGTCTTGTCCCTGCAAGAGGCAGCAGCATTTACTGAGGGCTGACCAGGAGTATCTCGAGCTTGCTTAGGCGTTGGGTGGTCCTCCCGGAACAGGACTGTAGGTGTGGGGTCTTCAGAACGGAGGACCGGAGTAACTTTGTTTACTTATTCCTTCATTGGTGTGGGCCTTTTGCGGGTGATAATGCTGTGACCCCGTAGACCACTAGCCCCTGGCCTGACCCCTAGTTAACTCACAAAGCCCAGCTCACTGTCCATGTCCTCTCTGCCTTCACGTCATTTTAGAGACAATGACCCTGCTCAGCCTGACAGTGACCAAATAAAATGAAACCCTTTAGGCGTCCATATTTGTGCATTTCAACCCTTTTGCTCTGGCTGTACCCTCTCCCTGGGATCACCTCGCCATTCACCTGGAGAACTCCTATTCATCCTTCAAAACCCAGTGCCAATGTGCCCTCCCTGGGGTGCTCATCTGCTTTCCCACAGACTCCTCTTCATCCGTCACCACCCATCTGGGTTATTGTGTCTGCTTTGCAGACCTGCAAGCTGAGCTCCGGTTCCCCTTTGGGGCTACCTCCCTAGTCTAGAGGGCCCCTACTAGTATTTCTGAGGGGCAGCCTCCAAAGGTGGCTCAGAGGCTGGTTTGGGGAGAGGACGTAGGGGTCTCAGGGAGCCCTGGTCTCTGTACCCCAGGTCCAACCGTGACTGCCAGATCGACCAGCACCACCGGAACCAGTGCCAGTACTGTCGTCTCAAGAAGTGCTTCCGGGTGGGCATGAGGAAGGAGGGTGAGTACACGCTGGGGATGATCACAGCAGCTGGGGCCGGGGTGAGCAAACAGCTTCTTCCCTTCTTCCCTCCCTTTCACAGGGGTCTGGGAGCCTCAGGGGGCCGGGGCCAGCGCTTGCTAACCTCATTACCACCGATCCCTTGATCCCGTGGGGTACGGTCTGGCTCTAGGCTGGAGGAATCCAATTAGAATCCGTGGCCCCCTGGTTGCTGCCGTGGAGCTGAAAGGCCAGGGACGTCACTACTTGGGCCCATGAGGGACTTTCTCTTGCAGGAGCTCCCCTCCCCAGGTAACCCCAACCGCGGCCTCAGAGGCTGGTCCCCTGGCCCTGACATCTTGGTGACCTCCTTGTCTCCTGGCCCGGACACCGCTTTCTGAACAAGGATGTGTGTGTTTTTTTTATTTGATTTGCTTCCCCTCCACCCTTCACCCATGCTTTTTGTTTGCCCAAGGCAGGAACTCTGCCCGATTAAGGCAAAGGGCAGCTTACCCTTTCTCCTGACCGCGGGTGCTGGGAGTGAGAGTGAGGCCCAGTTGTGTCTCTGCTCAGGGGACCTGGGTGGACGGGGGCCGCTGGGCCTAGAACTCTGCCAAACCCCCTTAGGATTCAAGTAGAACCCAGAGATTTCCAGATGGATTTCTGGGGTTCAGGAATGGAATCTAGCCTATTAGACGAGATCTCTCCCGTGCTGGGTTTCAGGTTCCCCCCGGGGACTGTGTCATGGGCCAGGCTGGCAGTTCTTTCCAATGTCTGACCTGAGCCTCTCCTGCTTTGAAGTTGTTTTTTGTTTTGTTTTGTTTTTTTTGTTTTTTTTTGAGATGGAGTCTTGCTCTGTTGCCCAAGCTGGAGTGCAGTGATGTGATCTTGGTTCACTGCAACCTCCGCCTCCTGCATTCTAGAAATTCTTCTGCCTCAGCCTCCCACGTAGCTGGGACTACAGGCACACGCCACCAGGCCATGGCTAATTTTTAATTTATTTTAGTAGAGACGAGGTTTCACCGTGTTGCCTAGACTGGTCTTGAATTCCTGAGCTCAGGCAGTCCACCTACCTCGACCTCCCAAAGTGCTGGGATTACAGGCATGAGCCACCACGCTTCTCCTCTTTTTCATTTTCTTTTCTTTCTTTTTTTTTTTTGTTTTTGAGATACAGTCTCACTCCATCTTCCAGGCTGAAGTGCAGTGGTGTGACTGTAGCTCACTGCAGCCTCAATGATTCTCCCAGCTCAGCCTCCTGAGTAGCTGGGATTACAGGCGTTTGCCACCATGCTGGGCTAATTTCTTAATTTTTTGTAGAGATGGGGTCTTGCTATGTTGCCCAGGCTGGTCTCGAACTCCTGGGCTCAAGCGATCTTCCCGCCTCAGCTTCCCAAAGTGCTGGGCTTGCAAATGGGAGCCACTGTCTGCATTTTACAGTTGAGGAAACTGAGGCACACAGCAGCTCGGTGAGGCCATTGGTCAGAGAGCAAGAGAGTTGTCATTGGGATTTGAACCTGCAGAGTCTGGGCTGAAGAGCTGGGAAGGGTTTGGGGAAGAGTGAACAGGAAGTACAAAGGCCCCGGGGTGGGAATGCGTCCTGGTGGGAGTGTGGAGGCTGCTCACAACCATTAGCAAAGCAAGGAAGAAGCTCCCTGGAGGACCAAGGAGCTACTTCTGGGCCTGGTCCAGCTCTCTCCATTTCACAGTTGACTCAGACTCAGGGACCCCTTGGAGCGGGCTTGAACCCAGGCCCCTGCTTCTCCGCTCAGCTCCGTTAGCCCCTGGCGTCTGCCTGCATTCCCCTCTCCATTCTCTACACGAGTTGACCTGAAGTTCACAGGGGTGATGAGATGGGGCATGCCAACTCATTAAAGCTCATTAATTAGTCTGCTGGCAACCAGCCCAGTCTGCCCTGCCACCCCGGCACAAGCCAGGCAGGCACGTGGCCAACCCTTTTCCGCTTTGTGCCTCAGTTTCCCCTTTCTCACCCACCTGGTGACTGCAGACATGTGCTCAGACCAGCAGCAGGGCCTCCCCACCTCAACGCTACTGATGGCCGCTAATGTTAACTGAGGACCTACTGCAGCCCCCTGGGACCCCTCCCTACTGTGGGGCCCTCCCAAACCTTCCCTGAACTGCGGCCTCTGCAGGGACTCACACAAACCAGACCAGCCCTCAGGGGTCACCATCTGGGGAAGAGGGGATGAAAGGTGGAGACATGGTCCCCTCTCCATAGCCGAGAGCTGGTGGCGGTTGGGGGGGTACTGATTTCTTGCTTTGGGGACCAAGCTGGCCAGGGTGCCCCAAGTCCCCCGTGGCTCCATCCTCAGCTCTGGGAACCCCATGACTAACAGATTGAGGCTTCAAGGCATGCCCCTTCTTGTCCCCAGCAGCTGGGGGTTGTGGAGGTGGTGGCTGGACCTGGACGGGGGCTCCTCGCCCCTGACTTTCTAAACAGCCTGGCGCCCATGGAATGGGGTTGGGAGTTCTAGGAAAGGCTATGGGCCTGGGGGCTTTGGAGGGGAGGGCCTGAGTGATCCCTTGATGACTTTTGTCTCCCTTCTCCCGTTATTTTCCTTACTTTTCCTGCCTTGTCTTTCCCTACCTGATTCCCCCCACCCCCATGTCTCTCTGGGCATCTACATGGCCCCTCATTCCTTCCCCTCTCTTCCGTCTCCTCTATACCCCTCGCTCCCCTTCCTGTCTCCCCCATCTCCTGTCCCCACTCCTCCGGGCCTTCTGTGCCCCACCCTCCCCTCCCCCGTCTCTTGTCCCTCCCCCGTTTCCTGCTGTGCCCCCGCCTCCCCTCCCGCCTCCACGTCCCTTCTGTCCCCGCCTCCCGCAGCGGTGCAGCGCGGCCGCATCCCGCACTCGCTACCGGGCGCCGTGGCCGCCTCTTCGGGCAGCCCCCCGGGCTCGGCGCTGGCGGCGGTGGCGGGCGGCGGAGACCTCTTCCCCGGGCAGCCGGTGTCCGAGCTGATCGCGCAGCTGCTGCGCGCCGAGCCCTACCCGGCGGCGGCCGGGCGCTTCGGCGCGGGGGGCGGCGCGGCAGGCGCGGTGCTGGGCATCGACAACGTGTGCGAGTTGGCGGCGCGGCTGCTCTTCAGCACCGTGGAGTGGGCGCGCCACGCGCCCTTCTTCCCCGAGCTGCCGGTGGCCGACCAGGTGGCGCTGCTGCGCCTGAGCTGGAGCGAGCTCTTCGTGTTGAACGCGGCGCAGGCGGCGCTGCCCCTGCACACGGCGCCGCTGCTGGCCGCCGCCGGCCTCCACGCCGCGCCCATGGCCGCCGAGCGCGCCGTGGCCTTCATGGACCAGGTGCGCGCCTTCCAGGAGCAGGTGGATAAGCTGGGCCGCCTGCAGGTCGACTCGGCCGAGTACGGCTGCCTCAAGGCCATCGCGCTCTTCACGCCTGGTGAGCCGCGCTCCAAAGTGGGCAGTGGGGTGGGGGGACCCAAGGGCGGTTGGGAAGAGGGTGGCCAAGGCCCAGACTCCAGCCCCCATAGCGCTCCGCTCCCCAGGCCTGGCGCCCTGCAGGCGCTGTGAGCGAGCGGTCGTGGGTGGCCGTAGAGGTGTGATGTAAGCAGTGTGACAGTGTGACACCCCCACTCCATGATCCCAAGACGCTTGGAGGACTCTGAACCCCGGACCCCAGACCCATCTTCCTGTTCCCAGGGTCCCTGAGACCCCTCCTCCCTCACCAAAGGGCCCTTCATGCTTAGCGAGCACTGATAGCACTAAGTTGGGAGGATATGGGAGGGAAGGTCCTGACCCCCGCTTCTGGCCCCCCTCAGGCCCCCACTGCCTGATTCCTGGGCCCCGGGCAACCTCCAGGTAGCCAGGGACTTAGGGATAGGTAGGGGCGTGGCTCATAGGCCCCTCCCATTGAGGGGCGGGGCAGCCCCAGAACCTTCCTAACATAAAGATCCGCTTTCTAGCAGTAGTAGCCCTACCGTATTCCAGTATCTGGCGATGCAGCCAGCTTTATTTTTCCACTTTTATCTTTTTATTTGTATTTCTATATTTTGGGACTGGGAACCTAACACGGTTCACTGCGGCCTCGACCTCCAGGGCTCAAGCAATCCTCCCTCCCACCTCAGCCTCCTAAGTAGCTGGGACCACAGGCGTGCACCACTATTCCCGGCTAATTTTTTTAAAAACATTTCCTGTAGCGACAGGGTCTCACCATGTTGCCCAGGCTGGTCTTGGAACTCCTGGGCACAAACAATCCCCCTACCTCAGCCACCCAAAGTACTAGCATTACAGGTGTTAGGGTGCTATGCCTTTAGACAGACAGCTCTCCCGCCTGACTCCTGGGAGTTCTTTCCTCTACTGGAAGGCTCTAGATCCCATCATATGTATCTTTGGGGCTAGGAAGCAGATCCAGGCTACTCTGGGAAATGGCTTTCATCTGATAAATACGGCCCGCAAGGTGGCTCAGGCTTGCAATCACGGCACTTTGGGAAGCAGAGTTGGGAGAATCGCTTGAGTTTGAGGTTGCAGTGAGCTCTGATTATGCCACTGCATTTGAGCCTGCACAACAGAGTGAGACCATGTCTCAAAAATCAAATACGGCTTTATTTATAGTTTTCCCAGAAGATTTTTTCTGGAGTTCCCATCTTCTTGGGTCTCTCTCTAGGTGCTGCCACATTCTCTCACACCACAGGCCCTTCTGGGCTCTGTCGTCCTCCTCAAATTCCCTTCCCAGCCCCACCTTCCCTGCAAGCTTCCTTAAAAAGGAAGCTTGACCCGGTGAGGTGGCTCACACCCAAAATCCCAGCACTTTGGGAGGCCAAGGTGGAGGGATTGCTTGAGGTCAGGAGTTCAAGACCAGCCTGGCCAAAATAGCAAAACCCGTCTCTACTAAAAATACAAAAATTAGCTGGGCGTGGTGGCGCGTGCTTGTAATCCCAGCTACTCTTGAGGCTGAGGCAGGAGAATCACTTGCACCCAGAGGCGGAGGTTGCAGTGAGCTGAGATTGTGCCACTGCACTTAAGCCTGGGAGACAGTGAGACTCTGTTTAAAAAAACAAAAAAATTAGAACCTATCTCCCTGCCAAAGGCATCAATTGGGCAACAGCCACCCTTGAAAGATCACTGCCTGCACCCCTGTGCCACTGTGGGTACATGAGACCACCTCACTATCTCTGGAGGAACAGCACTGCCTTAGATTCTCCCATTTGCATCTCAAGGTACCATCACCCGCTTCCTGTCTCCGGTTCTTTTTTTTTTTTTTTTTTTTTTGAGACAGGGTCTTATTACTCTGTTGCCCAGGCTGTGCTACAATCACGGATCACTGTAGCCTCAAACTCCTGGCCTCAAGAGATCCTCCCGCCTCAGCTTCTTCCTGAGTAGTTGGGGCTACAGGCACATCCCATCATATCGGGCTAATTTTTATTTATTTTTTTAAATTATTATTTTTGAGATGGAGTCTCACTGTACTGCCCAGGCTGGAGTGCAGTGGTTCGATCATGGCTCACTGCAACCTCCGACTCCCGGGTTCAAGCGATTCTCCTGCCTCAGCTTCCCGAGTAGTTGGGATTACAGGCGCCTGCCACCATGCCTGGCTAATTTTTGTATTTTTTTTTTTAGTAGAGATGGGGTTTCACCATGCTGGCCAGGCTGGTCTCAAACTCCCAACGTCAGGCGATCTGCCCGCCTCGGCCTTTCAAAGTGCTGGGATTACAGGCATGAGGGTACCTGGCTATTTTTTATTTGTATACTTATTTTGAGACAGGGTCTCCCTCTGTTGCCCAGGCTGGAGTGCAGTAGCATGATCCCAGCTCCCTGCAGCCTCTGCCTGCCAGGCTCAAGCGATCCTCCCATCAGCCTCCCAAGTAGCTGGGACTACAGGTGTGCACCACCACACCTAGCTACTCTTATTTTTAGTAGAGATGGAGTTTCATCATGTTGGTCAGGCTGATCTTGAACTCCTAAACTCAAGTGATCCACCTGCCTCAGCCTCCTAAAGTGCTGGGATCATAGGCATGAGTAACTGTGCCTGGCCCAGCGAATTTGTTTTTGTTGAGAAGGGATCTCACAGTGTTGCCCGGGCTGGTCTCAAACCCTGGCTTTAGATGATGCTCCTGCCTTGGCTTCCCAAAGTGCTTGGACTGTGGGTGTGAGCCATCATGCCCAGCCCCCCGTTCTCACCCACAGTCGCGACTGGTGTCTCCCAGTCACCCCTGTGGGCCCTGTGTTCTCCCGCTGCCTCCCACCCCATCTGACTTCCCTTTTTCCCCCCAGATGCCTGTGGCCTCTCTGACCCGGCCCACGTGGAGAGTCTGCAGGAGAAGGCACAGGTGGCCCTCACCGAGTACGTGCGGGCGCAGTACCCGTCCCAGCCCCAGCGCTTCGGGCGCCTGCTGCTGCGGCTCCCCGCCCTGCGCGCGGTCCCTGCCTCCCTCATCTCCCAGCTGTTCTTCATGCGCCTGGTGGGGAAGACGCCCATCGAGACGCTGATCAGAGACATGCTGCTGTCAGGGAGTACCTTCAACTGGCCCTACGGCTCGGGCCAGTGACCACGACGGGGCCACGTACACCGTGGCCAGGCCTGCAGACAGACCTCAAGGAACAGGGAACGCTGAGGCCTCGAAGGGCCTCCCGGGGCCCTGGACCCTGGCTTCTCGCCTCAGACTTCTATTTTGTAAAGACTGTGAAATGTTTGTCTTTTCTGTTTTTTAAATGATCATGAAACCAAAAAGAGAGACTGGTGATTCAGGTCTCAGCCTCGTCCTCCCAGGACCCCTGGCCCGGATGGAGCATGAACTTACTTATGGGATGGTGGGGGCGGCTTCCCTGGTGTGATGGACAAAGGCCTGGCGTCTGGACCAGAGGGGCCACTCCAGCGGGCAGGGGTAGCTAGCGTGTGCCAGGCCGGATCCTCTGGACGCATAATCTACGTCAGACACTACATGATGACTCAATCAAAGCCAAGAATAAAGACATTTCCTACCTGCCTGGCCTCCCTGATCTTTCTTTTTTTTTTTTTTTGAGACAGAGTCCTACTCCATCACCCAGGCTGGAGTGCAGTGGCGCAATCTCGGCTCACTGCAACCTTCGCCTCACAGGTTCAAGCAATTCTCCTGCCTAAGCCTCCCCAGTAACTGAAACTACAGGCACCCACCACCACGCCTGGCTAGTTTTTTTGCATTTTTGGTAGAGATGGGGTTTCACCATGTTGACTAGGTTGGTCTTGAACTCCTGACCTGAGGTGATCCGTCCCCACTCAGCCTCCGAAAGTGCAGGGATTACAGGCGGGAGCCACCTCACCTAACCTCACTTTTAATTATTTTCTTTGGTCAGCACTTTTAATCTTTTTTTTTTTTTTTTTTTTTTTTTTTTTTAAAAGATGGAGTTTTGCTCTTTCACCTGAGCTGGAGTGCAGTGGTGCAATCTTGGCTCACTGCAACCTCTACCTCCTGGGTTCAAGCGATTCTCCTGCCTCAGCCTCCTGAGTAGTTGGCATTACAGATGCACACCACCACACCCAGCTGATTTTTGTACTTTCAGTAGAGATGGGATTTTGCCATGTTGGCCAGGGTGGTCTCGAACTCCTGACAGGTGATCCACCTGCCTCGGCCTCCCAAAGTGTGATTATAGGCATGAGCCACTGCCCCGGCTCATGGTTTGGGCTCCAATGTCCTTGGGAGAAACCTCTGGGGCCAGTCCTGTCACGTGATCTCAGCCCAGCCAATCAGAGCCCACCATTCCCTGGGCCACAGCGATTGGTTTATGAGGGGCTTGGGATTCCAAACCAGCCAGTGAGATTCTACAGCAGGATTTGGAACTGGGAGGATCTAATTAAAGCAGAGCCAAGGATGGAAGATCAATTTCCCAAGATGCCTTTGGAGCCCGTGGATCAAGCCATACCTAAAACCCTTGGGTGTTTTAAATTCTGTGCTCAGACTTCCCCCTTTTGTGCCTGAGTCAAACTGACGTCAATTTTTTTTCTCATATGGAACTAAAAATCTGTTTCAGGGCTTGGCATGGGTTGGGCACTGGAAGACCCTCCCCCCAGGCCAGGCATATGAACCGTGCCCACACAGTGCCTGGGGTCAGTTGCTGTCCTGGAGTGCCAGGGAGACATGGAGAAAGGAGGAATCCGGCTGGGCGCAGTGGCTCATGCCTGTGATCCCAGTACTTGGGGAGGCCAAGGCCGGAGGATCGCTGGAGCCCAGGAGTTTGATACCAGCCTAGGCAACAGAGAGAGATCCCATCTCTACAAAAAATAAAATTAACCGGGTGTCATGATACATGCCTGTGGTCCCAGCTACTCAGGAGGCTGAAGTGGGAAGACTGCTTGAGTCTGAGAGGTGGAGGCTGCAGCGAGCCATGGTCACGCCACCACACTGCAGCCTGGGTGACAGAGTGAGACACAGTCTCAAAAAAAAAAACAGCTGGGTGTGGTGGCTCATGCTTGTAATCCCAGCACTTTGAGAGGCTGAGGTGGGCGGATCATAACGTCAGGAGACCAGCCTGACCAACATGGAGAAACCCCATTTCTATTAAAATACAAAATTAGCCGGGTGTGGTGGTGCATACCTGTAATCCCAGCTACTTGGGAGGCTGAGGCAGGAGAACTGCTTGAACCCGGGGGGCGGAGGTTTCGGTGAGCCAAGATCGGGCCATTGCACTCCAGCCTGGGCAACAAGAGCAAAACTCTGTCTCAGAATGAATAAATAAACAACTTGTGTGTGTGACAAATGTGTGCAATCAGAAGTGTTAAGCAACTATACTCAGTAGGTGTCTAATACATGTTTATTTCACTGAAATGGAGAGCAGGACCTACTTCCAGGGAATAGGTTGAGATCTGGAGTCCTTGTAGGGTCAGAGCTAGAGGTCCTAGAGGAGGAAGTCCTGGGAGGCCTTCCAGAAGGAGGGGCTGTCAAAGCTGAGTCCAAAATGAAGAGGCATTTGCAGCTGAGAAAGCTACCCTGGTAGGGGAACTGCAAGAGGAAAGGCTGAGAGATACCAAGAAAAGCCAGGGACCTGCATCCCCACGTGTCCCTCTGCCTGTCTGTAGGGGCACTCAGAAGTACACAGAGCCCTCGCTGTCTCCTCGGTCATCAAATTTCTGGATCTGGGTCTTGAGATGCCTCAGTTTAGCCTTCAGGTAGTGGCAGCGAGCCTGCTTGTCCAGGAAGCCAGGGTCCTAGGCAGGGCGAGAACCCAAAGTCCTTGCAGCAGTCTGCCCTGCAGCCCTCCAGCTGCTCAAGCCTCTGCCTTTCATTCTCAGAACCTCAGTGTTTCTACTTGAAACTGGGCACAGGCAGCCAGGTGAGCCGGGTGAGGTGGCTCTCACCTGTAATCCCAGCAGTCTGGGAGGCCGAGGTGGGTGGATCACTTGAGGTCAGGAGTTAGAGACCAGCCTGGCCAACATGGTGAAACACCGTCTCTACTAAAAACACAAAAAATTAGTCAGGTGTAGTGGTGGGTGACTGTGATCCCAGCTACTCAGGAGACTGAGGCAGAAGAATCACTTGAACCCAGGAGGCAGAGGTTGCAGTGAGCTGAGATCACGCCACTGCACTCCAGCCTGGGCTACAGAGCGAGACTCTCTCAAAAAAAAAAAAAAAAGAAAAAAGAAAAACTGGCCAGGCACAGTGGTTCATGCCTGTAATCCCAGCACTTTGGGAGGCCAAGGCAGGTGGATCATGAGGTCAGGAGATCGAAACCATCCTGGCCAACATGGTGAAATCCACTCTCTACTAAATATAAAAATTAGTTGGCGTGGTGGTACGCACCTGTAGTCCCAGCTACTTGGGAGGCTGAGGCAGGAGAATCGCTTGAACCCAGGAGATGAAGATTGCAGTGAGCTGAGATTGTGCCACTGCACTCCAGCCTGGACGACAGAGCGAGACTCTGTCTCGAAAAAAAAAACAAACAAACTGGGCCACATGGGAGAGTCAGGGGATGCAAGACTCACCGTTTGCTTCTTCTCAAACTCCCTCCAAACTCGGGCTGCAACTTGGGCCTCCTTCTGCAAGGGGAGGAGGAGAGAGGGGGTTTAGGGAGAGTTGAACTCGAGGGACAGGGAAACTGAGGCTCAGACAGACTAAATGCCCATCTAGTGGGGACTTCAAGGGCTGACCTTAGCCATGTGTCGTGGCGCCCAGAGAGCCTAGAGGAGAAAGAGTCCTGGAGATCTGGACCCAGTGGGTGTCCCAAAGGCTTGGGTCGGGCCACTCAGAAGGGCTGCAAGGCAGGGCTTTCTCCCCAGTGCTGACCTGGCTTTGGGGTGGGGGCAGGGAGCTCAGCCGGGCCTCCAGCTGCCTGAGCTTTGCCTGTGCGCACCCCACCTCCCGCTGGAGCTCCAAGTACTCTCCGTACTGGTCCTGGAACACTGCGGCGTATCGGCTCCGTTCCCTTGCACTGTTCACCGGTGGGTACTTACTAGCAGGTTGAAGAGGGTCAGAGTGTGAGTGTAATGAACCCCACCCTCTCCCCAGTCAGTGTAATTGGCTTTTCTTTGTCCATGATGAGTCCCCTACTGAAAATGTCCCTTTTCTCTCCCTCTTTTTATCTATTTTTTTTTTTTTTTGAGATTGAGTCTTAAAAATACTAAAGTAGATGGGATTACAGGCATGCGCCACCACACCCAGCTACTTTTTTGCATTTTTAGTAGAGACAGGGTTTCACCATGTTGGTCAGGCTGGTTTTGAACTCCTGGCCTCAGGTGATCCGCCCACCTTGGCCTCCCAAAGAGTGCTGGGATTACAGGCATGAGCCACTGAACCCGGCCTATTTATTTATTTTTATATTTTGAGACGGAATCTTGCTGTCACCAAGGCTGGAGTGCAGTGGCACCATCTTGGCTCACTGCAACTTTCATGTCCCAGGTTCAAGTGATTCTCCTGCCTCAGCCTCATGAGTAGTTGGGATTACAGGCACCCACCACTGCACCCAGCTAATTTTTATATTTTTAGTACAGACAGGTTTTCACCATGTTGGCCATGCTGGTTTTGAACTCCTGACCTCGTGATCCACCTGCCTCGGCCACCCAAAGTGCTGGGATTACAGGCATGAGCCACCACGCCTGGCCTTATTTTTTAAAAATTGTAATTAATTAACTAACATTAATTAATTTACAGAGATGGGATCTTGCTGTGTTGCCCAGGCTGGAGTGCAACGACCTATTCACAGGGGCAATCCCACTACTGATCAGCAAGAGATTCTTTTCTCTTTTTACTCTTTGCTAAACTTTTATTTTTTAAAAAAAAGAGTTTTGCTCTTGTTGCCCAGTCTGGAGTGTAATGGCGAGATCTTGGCTCACCAAAACCTCCACCTCCTGGGTTCAAGCGATTCTCCTACCTCAGCCTGCTGAGTAGCTGGGATTACAGACACGTGCCACCATGCCCAGCTAGTTTTGTATTTTTAGTAGAGATGGGGTTTCTCCATGTTGGTCGGGCTGGTCTCAAACTCCCGACCTCTGGTGAGTGATCCACCCACCTCAGCCTCCCAAAATGCTGGGATTACAGGCTTGAGCCACTGTGTCCAGCTACTCTTTGGCAAACTCTTATTCAACTGTCAAAGCCCTAGCCTCGGTGCCCCTCCTGATCCCAGGCATGAAGAATCACCTGGGGGACACTCACAGCTCATAGTCAGGCACTGGGTGGGGCCTAGGCGTATGCCCCTTAGCGATGGCTCCAATAGGCTTCTTGGCGCCCAGGAGGGCCTGGGAGAGCAGCTCATCCTCAAACACAATCGTCTTCGGCCTTGCCTTGTGGGGTCCCGGCTGGGGCTGGCACGGAGGGCGGAGGGCGCTGGTTTTGAGGCCTCGAGGCGTCAGTCCCCGCAGCTGCCACAGGAGTGGTGGTTTGGAGTTAAATCGGGGTGTCGGGAAACCGGAGTCCCTCAAACTGGGGGGATTAAATCTTTTGCCTAGAGGCCTGGCCTCAGGACCCCCTCCTAGTCAGGCTCACCGGGGGCCCCGGCCCAGGCGGGTGGGTCTGCAGCAGGTGCCCCCGAGAGCTTCGAGTCTTGGGTGGCTCCCGGGTGGGCATCGGTCTCTGGGAGACGCAGCTCAGGGGTTTCTGGGCTGATGGGCGGGTCCTGCGGGGGACGTCGTGGCCCGCGCGCGGCGGGGGTGGTCTGCGGGCGGCCTGCGGGAGGACACGTGGAAAGGACACGCCTGGCGGCGCGCACCGAAAAAGGAGGCGTGGGGGGGCGGGTCCGGGAGCTGCCAACACTAACCACGTCTATGCTTTTTGCATAGACGCACGCGATTGGTCCGTAGCGACCTCCAGACCCCGCCCCCGACTGCGTAACACGGAAGAACGCTATGCAAACGAGCCCTGACGTCGCCCAGCAGCTCGAGTTAACCCCTGCGCTGCCGGAGCCTCGCCCTCTGGGGCACGAAGAGCCCACGGACAGCCGCGCCCGAGGAGCTCCTCGGGACCTCCGCCCCGCCTGCAAGGCCGCCCAGCTCGCTACCGCCCCGGGTCACCTGTCCCAGCGTCTGGGGCTCCAACCCTTGGTCCGCTGTCGGATAGGCACTGGCGTCCCGGTTGTGCATCAACTGCAGGCTGCACCCGACTGGCGGGGTCGCTCCGTAGGGCGGCGGGGCGGGGTCTGACGAGAGGGGGCTGGGCCTGACGGCGTGAGGGCGGGGCTGGCCTGGCTGGGCTTGGCCACACACCTGCGAAGGAGGTTCGACCCCGACCTCGCCCCTCAAGTTTATTTGTCTGAAAAAACGGGATGGTTTTGCAAATTTAAACTTTGTTTTTTCAGACATTATATTTTTAAAAAAATTTTAACAAGAGTCTCGCTTGCCCAGGCTGGAGGGCAGTGGCGTGATCTTTGCTCACTGCAGTCTCCGCCTCCCAGGTTCAAGAGATTCTCCTGTCTCAGCCTCCTGAGTATCTGGGACTACAGGGAACTACAGGCGCCCACCACCACACCCAGCTATTTTTAAATTTTTTTTATTTTTTAGTTTTTTATTTTTAGTAGAGACAGAGTTTGGCCTGTGTGCCCGGCTGGTCTCAAACTCCTGACCTCTAGTGATCTGCCTGCCTCGGCCTCCCAAAGTGTTGGGATTAAGGCGTTAGCCACCGCGCCTGGCCCCTTTCTTTCTTTTATTTATTTTAAGGGTGAGCAGGTGGTGTTAGACAGCTGTCTTTTTTTTTGTCTTCTTGTTTTTATCCTTTTTGTGGAGAATGGGGTCTCACTATATTGCCCAGGTAGGTCTCGAACTCCTGGGCTGAAGCTATCCTTCTGCCTCTGCCTCCCTAAGAGCTGGGATTACAGGTGTGAGCTACAGCGCCGGGCTAGACAGCAGTCTTTTACTGACACTACTGTTCCTTGCAGTGCATGGCTAACTCATAGACAGTGCACCCAAGATCGGCCTTTGTTTTTTTTTCGATACAGGGTCTGGCTGTGTTTCCCAGGCTGGAGGGCATGATCATTGCTCACTGTGGCCTCGACTTTCTTCCTGGCCTCAACTGATGCTTCCACCTCAGCCTCTCAAGTAGCTGGAAGCACAGGCAACACCACGTCCCCCTAAGTTTTGTATTTTTTTGTAGAGATGGGATCTTGCTATGTTGCCCAGGCTGGTCTCGAACTCCTGATTTCCAGTGATCCACCCACCTGAGCCTCCCACAGTGCTGGGATTAGTGGCATGATCCTGTAATCATGCTCGGCAATTTTTTTTTAGATGGAGTTTTGCTCTTGTTGCCCAGGCTGGAGTGCAGTGGCGCGATCTTGGCTCATTGCAACCTATGCCTCCTAGGTTCAAGCAATTCTCCTGCCTCATCCCCCAAGTAGCTGGGATTACAGACATTCGCCACCACGTCTGGCGTGTTGTGTTTTTTAGTAGACAGGGTTTCTCCATGTTGGTCAGGCTGGTCTTGAACTCCTGATCTCAGGTGATCGGCCCACCTCTGCCTCCCGAAGTGCTGGGATTACAAGCCTGAGCCACCACGCCCAGCTCTTTTAGAAGTCCTTCAAATCTCAGCCGGACTAGGTGGCCTTACGCTTGTAATCCCAGCACTTTGGGAAGCTGAGGCGGGTGGATCACTTGAGGTCAGGAGTTTGAGACCAGCCTGGCCAACATGATGAAACCCTGTCTCTACTAAAAATACAAAACTTAGCCAGGTGTGGTGGCACACAAAAGTAATCCAAACTACTTGGGAGGCTGAGGCAGGAGAATCACTTGAACCTGGGAGTTGGATGTTGCAGTGAGCCGAGATTGCACCACTTCATCACTCCAGCCTGGGCGACAGAGCAAGACTCTAAAAAAGGTTCTTCAAATGTCAAGAAAATTAGTTTAACCAGGCAGCGCATCTTTTTTTATGACTGCTATAAATGGGATGCTTTAAAACATTTTGCAGCTATATGCATATGTAGTACACAAGAAATGAATTTTTAAATATCTGTAAGTTTCTTGCTAGCTTATGGGATTCTCTTGTTGAAATATCTTTAGTCACATTGCTTGGGTCTATCATATATACAGTCATATCATCTGCAAATAATTTTCCCTTCTCATTTCTTATTTTTCTTTTTTTTCCTTCTTTTCTTATTTTTTAAAATATCATTTCTTTCTTTCTTCTTGTTTGTTTCAGAGATGGGGTCTCCCTCTGTGCCCAGGCTGGAGTGCAGTGGCACCATCATAGCTCACTGCAGCCTTGAACTCCTGGGCTCAAGTGATTATTGCCTCAACCTCCCAAATAATTGGAACTATAGGTGCGCACCACCACACCTGGATGATTATTATTATTTTTTGAGACAGAGTCTCGCTCTGTTGCCCAGGCTGGAGTGCAGTGGTATGATCGTGGCTCACTGCAACCTCTGCCTCCCAGGTTCAAGCAATTCTCCTGCCTCAGTCTTCCAAGTAGCTGGGATTACAGGCCTGCGCCACCATGCCCGGCTAATTTTTGTATTTTTTAGTAGAGACGGGGTTTCACCATGTTGGCCAGGCTGATCTCAAACTCCTGACTTCAAGTGATCTGCCTGCCTCGGCCTCCCAAAGTGCTGGCATTACAGGCATGAGCCACCACGCCCGGCCCAGGTTTTTTTTTTTTTTTTTATTTAAGAGACAGGGTTTCACTGTGTTAGCCAGGATGGTCTCAATCTCCTGACCTCGCGATCCACCCATCTCAGCCTCCCAAAGTGCTGGAATTACAGGCGTGAGCCACTGCGCCTGGCCATCTTGAAATTTTTAAGTGAGGAAAATAATCTATTTTCTTTCTTTTTCAATTAGGAGACTTTGAGTAATGGAGGCGAAACAGTACAAAGTGTCATTTTAGCATGTCTTTTTTTTTTTTTTTTTTTTTTTTGGAGACACAGTTTCCCTCCTGTCACCAAGGCTGGAGTGCAATAGCGCGATCTCAGCTCACCACAACCTCCGCCTCCCAGGTTCAGATGATTCCTCTGCCTCAGCATTCCAAGCAGCTGGGACTGCAAGTCTGCACCACCAAGCCCACTAATTTTTGTATTTTTTGTAGAGACGGGATTTTATCATGTTGCCCAGACTGGTCTCAAACGCCTTAGCTCAAGTTATCCTCCTGCCTCAGCCTCCCACAGTGCTGGCATTGCAAGGTGTGAGCCACAGTGACCCGGGCAATGCGGCT
The DNA here is from genome assembly GCA_963573385.1 of Cacajao melanocephalus. Taxonomy (NCBI): domain Eukaryota; kingdom Metazoa; phylum Chordata; class Mammalia; order Primates; family Pitheciidae; genus Cacajao; species Cacajao melanocephalus. The sequence goes on from CAUYLG010009592.1 coordinate 55,486, forward strand.
TCCTAAGGAGTCATAAGGAATCATCCTTGTGTCTCAGGCATAAACTTCCTTTTATTTTTTTTGAGTAGGGGGTCTCACTCTGTCACCCAGGCTGGAGTGCACTGACATGATCACCGCTCACTGTAGCCTCCAATCCCTGGGCTCAAGGGGTCCTCCTGCCTCAGCCTTCCCAGTAGTGGGGATTACAGGTGGACGTCATCATGCCTGCCTAAGTCTCTTTCTTATGATCTACTTTTTCTTTTTTGAGACAGAGTCTTGCTCTGTCACCCAGGCTGGAGTGCAGCAGCACGATCTTGGTTCACTGCAACTTCTGCCTCCTGGGTTCAAGCGATTCTAATGCCTAAGCCTCCCGAGTAGCTGGGATTACAGGCGTGTGCCCCCATGCCCGGCTAATTTTTGTATTTTTTGGCAGAGACGGGGTTTTGCCATGTTGGCCAGGCTGGTCTCGAACTCCTGGCCTCAAGTGATCCACCTGCCTAGGGATTGCTGGGATTCCAGGCATGAGCCACCGCACCTGGCCCTGACGTTCTTCTCCTGCTCATGCACTGTCTGTGGCTCTTCAGGGACCTCCAAAGACCCTCAAATCTCACTGCCCAAAAGGCACTGCTGGAGGGGGGCAGGAGACAGACAGAAGACAGACAAGGTGGGTGGGGTCTTTATTTGAGTTTGGGCATGATTCGAATGAAGAGGATCATGCTAATGAAGATGAAGCAGACGATAATGAGCATGGCCCACAGCAGCCAGTTGACTGACTTCTGCGTGTGCTGCTCCAGCCGCTCTGATTCTGTCTTCAGCTTCTCCAGGTTCTGGTCTGCCATTTTCAGTGAGTGTGACAGGGTCTGTGGGTGAGGTGAAAAGGGTGTTGTCAAGACTGAGGCCAAATATGGCCAATCTCTACTTCCCTAGGGCAGGCCTGCCCTCTTGTTGCTTGCTGATGCTGTGTCCTCTGCTGGGAATGCCATTTTTGCCTTGTACAAAACTCCTATTCATCCCTCAAAGCCCCAGCCACCATGCTCCTGTGCTGGGAAGCCTTCTCTGATGCTCCAGGGCAGAGGCTGGAGAGCTCCCCCAGTCCCCACACCTGGTTGTCCTTCTTGATGACACTCTGGGCAGCCAGCGTATTGGTCTTGAGGCTCCGGGCCAGTCCTAGCATCTCTTCTGCCAGCTTTTCCTGGAGGTTCTGATGGCGCTGCAGGACGAGGTCTAGCTCGGCTGCCGACTGCTTCTCACTCACTGGCTGGGACCCTGCCATGCCACTGATCCCACACACACGGTGGGGAAGGAGGGCATGAGAGACGGAGTAGGGGAGGGGAGAAGACCAAGACATTTTTAAGGACCCAAAGGTCATGGTTCCAGCCACAGCTCTGGTTGGGACTCAGTTTCCCCTCCACTGCTTTGACTTTTCTTTTTTTGAGACAGAGTTTCGCTCTTGTCACCCAGGCTGGAGTGCAATCGTATGATCTTGGCTCACTGTAACCTCTACCTCTCAGGCTCAAGTGATTCTCCTGCCTCAGCCTCCCAAGTAACTGGGATTACAGGTGCGCACCACCACGCCCGGCTAAATTTGTGTTTTTAGTAGAGATGGGGTATGACCATGGCCAGACTGGTCTCCAGCTCCTGACCTCAGATGATCCATCCTCCTTGGCTTCCCAAAGTGCTGGGATTACAGGAGTGAGCCACCGTGCCTGGCCCTCTTTTTTTGAGATGGAGTCTTGCTCTGCCACCCAGGCTGGAGTATAGTGGTGCGAACTCAGCTCACTGCAACCTCTGCCTCCCAGGTTCAAGAGATTCTCCTGCCTCAGCCTCCCGGAGTAGCTGGTTCTACAGGCACGTGCCACTACACCTGGCTAATTTTCTGTATTTTTAGTAGAGACGGAGTTTCACCATGTTAGCCAGGATGGTCTCTATCTCCTGACCTCGTGATCTGCTCACCTCGGCCTCCCAAAGTGGTGGGATTACAGGCGTGAGCCATCGCGCCTGGCTTTTTTTTTTTTTTGAGATGGAGTCTCGCTCTGTCACCAGGCTGGAGTGCAGAGGCACACTCTCGGCTCACTGCAACTTCCAACTCCCAAGTTCAAGTGATTCTCCTGCCTCAGCCTCCTGAGTAGCTGGGATCACAGGCGTGCACCACCATGCCTGGCTAATTTTTGTATTTTTAGTGGAGATGGGGTTTTGCCATTTTGGCCAGGTTGGTCTTGAACTCCTGGCCTCAGGTGATCTGCCTGCCTCAGTCCCCCAAAGTGCTAGGATTATAGGCGTGAGCCACCAAGCCCGGCCTGCTTTGACCTCTGGGAAGAGCACCCACAGAAGTGGCTGGTGGTTGGTTTAGATCCTTGTGGTGGTGCCTCAGTGGCCCAGGGTTTGGCCCATGCCAGTCCCTCCCCGCTGTACCGCCCAATTCCCTCTACTGCCCCAGGGTTGCAGAAACTCACGTTCTCTTCCTCACGTCCATCTCAGGCTCTGAAAGCAAAACAGGCCAAGCAAAAAGGCGAGTGTTGGTTTCCCGTTTCTAGCATCCTGCCCATTGCCTGTGCTGGGTCTATTGCTTGGAATGCTGTTTCCTCATCTCATCTGCTGCCCTGTCGTATTCTGACTTCTGACCATGCCTGAATGCCTCTCTTCTACAAGGCCCTCCTTACTCCTGTCTCAGTTCCCTCAGACCCCAGCTCCCTCCCTCCAACCTAGCCTTGGCCCCATAAACTAGGAGTGCCTAGCTTTAAAATATTTATTTATGTGCTTATTTTGGAGACAACAGTTTCTCTGTCACCCAGGCTGGAGTGCAGTGGCGTGATCTCAGCTCACTGCAACCTCCACCTCCCAGTATCAAGCAATCCTCCTGCCTCAGCCTCCCAAGTAGCTGGGACCACAGGTACCCGCCACCATGCCTGGCTAATTTTTTGTATTTTTAGTAGAGATGGGATTTCACCGTGTTAGCCAGACTGGTCTCGAGCTCCTGACCTCAGGTGATCCACCCACCTCAGCCTCCCAAAGTGCTGGGATTACAGGCATGAGCCACCACACCCGGCCCCCACTTTTTTTTTTTTTTCAGACGGAGTCTCGCTCTGTCACCCAGGGTGGACTGCAGTGGTGCGATCTCAGCTCACTGCAACCTCCCCATTCCAGGTTCAAGCAATCCTCCTGCCTCAGCCTCCAGAGTAGCTGGGACTACAGGCATATGCCACTATGCCCGGATAATTTTTGTGTTTTTAGTAGAGATGGGGTTTCATCATGTTGGCCTGGCTGGTCTCGAACTCCTGACCTCGGGTGATATGCCCGCCTCAGCATCCCAAAGTGCTGGGATTACAGGTGTGAGCCACTGTGCCCAGCAGGAGTGCCTAGCTTTGTTTCCTCTGGGGGCCACTTCCTCTGTCCTGGCTCTTCCTCCAGGTGTAATTTGGTGATGCTCCCTGGGTGACATTCTCCCTGGCTGGGGAAGACCCTGTTGGAGTCAGGCTGGGCATGGAGGCCACAGGGCAGCAAGGATACATGTCTTGTCCTGGCAGCTGGCCCTCAAGTCCTGTTGTGTCCATGGTGACTCACCTGAAGAGTCCTGTGGAAAGAAATAAGTGGCATGAGGCCAGGCACGGTGGCTCACACCTTTAATCCCAGCACTTTGGGAGGCCGAGGCGGGCAGATCACCAGAGGTCGGGAGTTCAAGACCAGCCTGGCCAACAAGATGAAACCCATCTCCACTAAAAAGACAAAAAATTAGCCAGGTGTGGTGGTGGGTGCCTGTAGTCCCAGCGACTCGGGAGGCTGAGGCAGGAGAATCACTTGAACCGGGAAGGTGGAGGCTGCAGTGAGCTGAGATCATGTCACTGCACTGCAGCCTGAGCGACAAGAAGGAATCTCCGTCTCAAAAAAAAAAAAAAAAAAAGTAAGTGCCATGAAGTCACCCCTGAAGTCACCCTCTTTGTCTTGTTCCCGAACCTGTCCCTTCTGATCTTACCCTCCTCACCTTCAGTTAGGGCCCTGGGGAAATCCCATGACCTCTGAGCCTCAGTTTCCTCAACTACAAACTGGTAACAACAACAGTTCATGTTTTGAAAGGTTGAGCTGATCCACATAAAGTGCTCAGAAAAGAACGTATCATCCTCTTTAACAGCTGAAGAAACTTATCTGTCTTGTAAGTTGCAAGCTAGGAGCCAAACCCGGCTCTTGGGCCAACTCTGGGGCTTAACCAGACACATTCCATTTTTGCCTTGTACCAAATTCCTATTCATCTTGCAAAGCCCTAGCCACAATGCCCTTCTGTCAGGCAGCCTTGTGTGATGGCCCAGGGAAGAGATTGCAGGACCCTCTTGGGTCCCGGTATCTGACAGTATTGTGGTTCTGGCTGCCTGCAAGCAGAGAAACCCTGTCCCTGTCCAAGGGTTTCCCAGGGGCCAGGGAAGGAGCCCTACCGTGCCTAGTAGCTCACTCCGCATCTCGCTGGTGTATCGCGCCCGTGATTGCAGATGCACTGTCTTTGTGGCAGGCACTCGCTCTCTGGCTGTGGTTGGCACACGGCCAGGGGCCAGGAACTGGTTGGCCAGTGCTTTCTCTGAGGAGGAGGTCTGCAGAAATGTGGGAAGAGACGTCACTGGAGGGGCAGGTCCTCGGGACCAAAGTGAGCAGTGATGGGGTCTGAGCGGGCAGGGACATCCCTGCTCACCAGCTTCTCGGCCTGCAGCATCCCCTTCAGAAAATCCACCTTCCAGGAATATTCATTGATCACTTCAGAGGCCGGTTTGCTAGAAGCCAGGAAGAAGAAAAACACCTGTTCACGGTCCCCAGCTCAGGGAAGGGTCCCAGCTGGGACCGCGGTCCTGGAATGTCCCAACAGAACAGCCATGTCCTGATATGAAAGCCGAGGCTGCGTGCACTCACCTCGCATGGACCTTCAGAGCCTGCAGCATGTCCTCCAGGGCTCCCACGTACTGGGGAGGAAAAGTAGATTCTCACCCGGGGGTCCTTCCCATGTCCTGCTCACTGGAGTCAGAGGGGGGCGGGGCCAGAACCGAGGCGGGGCCGACAAATGGGGAGGGGTCAAGCGTAAAAGAGTCAGGGCCAGTGGGGGGAGGGGCGGAGTCTCAGGGACCGGGGGCGGAAGCTACAGGTAGACGTGGCAGGACTGACCGGAAAGGGCGCGGCCAGAGATCCTCTTGGGGCTCGGGAGTTGGGCGGGATGGCTTCCAACCCTAGGAACCACCCCTGCGTGAGTCGGGCTCTACGCGGCAGCACGAGATCCCCTCACCTTCTCCAGGCGCCACTCGTCCGGGTCTCGTTTTTCCGCTGCCATCGCCTCGCAGCGGGATAGCAGCCGCACCAGGTTCAGCTCCAGCCTTGACGCCGCCATTATCGCCAGGCCGTGTCCCGCCCCTTCCGCCGGCGCCATGTTAAGGGAGGGCGGAAATGCCTTCACGTGGTCTTCTGGGCGGACGTGTTTCCGCCGCTCCCGTTCGCTGGGCCATGTTTGTTTGGGGCGGAAGTAGTATATTGTTTTGAGGCGGGGCGCTGGGCCAGGAGAGGTGGCTCTGGGCTGTAATCCCAGCATTTTGGGAGGTGGAGGTAAGAAAGGATCGCATGAGGCCGAGAGTTCGAGGCCAGTTCGGGCAACGTAGCGCTACCCTACGTTTATTTAAAAAAGATAGGAGAGGCGTTACCCCATTCTTTCTTACTCATGCTTTTCCTCGAGAGCGTGTTAACCCTTCGAGAATGATCGGAGGACCGGAGTCTTCGGGTGTCAGACCCGCGTGCAATGTGCCCTCTGGTTCTGATATGCCTGCTCAAATTACCTTCCCCCACCCCCACTCGTGCCTAGATTCTTCTCTGACGGAGGTGTTTCGCCTCCACGTGCCATCCCCAATTTCTGTTTTTTTTGTTTTTTGTTTGTTTTTTTTGAGACAGAGTCTCGCTTTGTTGCCAGGCTGGAGTGCAGTGGCGCGATCTTGGCTCACTGCAACCTCCGCTTCCCAGGTTCAAGCGATTCTCCTCCCTCAGCCTCTCGAGTGGCTGGGATTACAGGAGCCTGCCACCACGCCCAGCTAATTTTTGCATTTTTAGTAGAGACGGGTTTCACCATGTTGGCCAGGATGGTCTCAATCTCTTGACCTCGTGATCCACCTGCGTCGGCCTCCCAAAGTGCTGGGATTACAGGCGCCAGGTACTGCGCCCGGCCCGATTTCTCTTGTAGGAGGGGCTCTAGCTTGGAATTTAGAAGGCTTCCGCCACCTCAGAGGGGCTCGTCTGTATCATTGTTATGAGTTTCCAGGTCGCAGCTCCAGCTCTGACTCCATCCCCGGCCCTGGGAGAGTTTAACTTTTTTGGATCTGTTTCTTCTCCCGGGGAAATGGACAGTGTGTGAGTACCTGCTTCAAGGGGGACATGAGCCAGCTTTGCTTGAGAGTGAGCAAGGTGGGGCTGGGTCTTTCCTAACGCCCAACCCCCCACGGAGAGACCTCCTTCCTAGCCCACCTCAGTACCGGGAAGCTGAGTACCCCTGCGCCTGCACTGCCACTCTTCTGGACTGACAGGGTGAGGATGGGGGCTTCACAGGGACCAGGGCCTGGCATGCAGCCCTCATCTTTTCCCACACCTTAGGTCATCTGTACCTTGTCACACCAGTGGGTCTGATATCCTTGGAAAATACCATAGATGGCTGGGCAAGGTGGCTCACGCCTGTAATCCCAGAATTTAGGGAGGCTGAGGCAGGTGGATTATCTGAGGTCAGGAGTTCGAGATCCGCTTGGCCAACATGGTGAAACCCTGTCTCCACTAAAAATACAGAAATTAGCTGGGTGTGATGATGGGAGCCTGTAATCCCAGCTACTTGGAAGGCTGAGGCAGGAGAATCACTTGAATCCGGGAGGCGGATGTTGCAGTGAGCTGAGATCACGCCACTGCACTCCAGCTGGGGCAACAGAGTGAGACTGTCTCAAAAAAAAAAGAAAAATACCATGGAGGGCGGGGCACGGTGGCTCACGCCTGTAATCCCAGCACTTTGGGAAGCTGAGGTAGGTGGATCACTTGAGGTCAGGAGTTTGAGACCAGCCTGGCCAACATGGTAAACCCCGTCTCTACCTAAACATACAAAAATTAACCAGGTATGGTGCATGCCTGTAACCCCAGCTTTGTTTGGAAGCAGAGGCGAGAGAATCGCTTGAACCCAGGAGGTGGAGGCTGCAGTGAGCCGAGATTGTGCCACTGCACTCCAGCCTGGGTGACAGAGTGAGACCGGGTTTCAAAACAAACAAACAAACAAAACACCACGACAACAAACTATGAAGACCAAACCCAGGGTCCACAAAAGGGGCCTCTAGAGGCTGACAGGGCAGTCTGAATCCTAGCCATGCCCCTCCCAGCTATGTGGCCTTGGACAAGCCCCGCAACCTCTGGCATGTGCGGTCTGGACTTGGGTTCTTCATGTTCCCCCCAACCAACACCAGCCAGCCAGTTCCCATGACTCCCATCCGATGGCAGCCTGGGAGCCCATCTGTCCCTGTTCTGCTGGGCCCACCAGGCACTGGTCCCTCTGCCGGATGGGTGGGTGCTGTAGCGGACATTTAGATCTCAGCTGGGCAGAGGCTGGGCACTGAAACAGGGAAGCCAGAGACAGCTTCCAGGATAGCAGGTGCTCCTCACCTGCCGGGAGCTCCCTGTTTGCTGGAGGGTCAAGGCAGATCTGAGGACAGTGTTCTACCCCTATCCTGCACCTTTCTTGGCTGAGGCCGCAGGCCAGACCCCCACCGCTGGCCCTGCGCTCCCAGCCCTGATCCCATGTGAGCAGGTGTCCCGCGCACACACTTCTCAGGCACTTTTTATTTCTCGTGCTGTGCAGGGGGCTCCTTGTCCCAGATTTGTGGCCATGTGTCCAGGTGTCTGGGGGAGTGGGCCGGGCCTGAGAGAGGAGGGCCCTGCTCCAGAGATCCCCAGGCTGTCCCTGTTGACCTGTAAGGAGGTCTGACTTCAGGCTTTGCCTTTGTGGCCCGTGAGCAGTCCTGAGTCACAGGCTCCTGTTCTGTCACTCAGTGTGGGTAGTGCCAAGAGCAGCCTCCTGCAGCCAGCCCCTGGCGTCCGGAAGAGTGACAGCCACATTCAAGTCTCCCTGGCACGTGAGGTCCATGGTGCCCCCGACTCATGTCCTGGCTCCAGCCAATAGCCTAGACCCCCATGGAAGGTTCCAGCGTGTCCTCAAATGCACATCGGCCAGATGGCTGTCCCTTGGAGACACGTGTCAGACAGGCGCAGATCAGGTAGCTCAAGTGTCCAAAACTCTCAGGGAGGGTCCCAGCCCACTGACCACCCCAGGCCAACCACGGCAGGAGTCTGAGCCTCAGACGGGCAGTGGCCCGGTGGCCTCCGCTCTGACAGCTCATGTCCAGGTTACAGGGGAGATGGGCAGCGTTAATAGAAAACTTTGTACATACACATATAAAAAACCATTTGGTCTTCCATTAAGGCTGTTACAGTTTAAAGTTACGTATACCACATACAAAGGAACAGTTAAACATACACAAGGGGAGTGGGCAGCTGTGAAGCCACCTGCGGAGATGGGGAGCTCCCCGAGGGCACGTCGGCGATTTGGGGGCCGGGTGTGAGGGGGGCCTGGCTCCAGCCGGCCTCTCCCTGCCTTGACTCTGCACTTGGGGTCGATGCCCACCTCACATTGCTCTTGAGCTTTTGATTCTGGATCCTTCTCTGAGGGCCAAACACTAGCTCTGCAGCTCTGGCACTCAGCTCCAGCCCAGGGGCCCACCTCGGTCATGCAGACTGTCAGCTGTGGTCCTCAGCCATTGGCTTGGCCCGAGGCGGGGGGCAGGCAGTACATTGGGGGGTCCGAGTACCTCCGCTTGGCCCCAGGTGGCTGGCCGTCCTCGTCCAGCGGCTCCAGGGCGCCCTGTGCTGGCAGGTCTGCCCCAGGTGCGATGTACACGGAATGCACCTGGTCCGGGCGGCGGGCAGGTGGCTCCCGGCGCCGCACTGGGACAGCTGCCTCCCGGGCACCTGGTGCCCAGATGGGCAGGTGGGAGGGCAGGCCTGGTGGGAGCTTGATGTTGGCCGTGGGCATGATGGGGGTCCGCCGGGGGGTCTTCACTCTGACCGTTACGAAGGACGACGGCCTTCGACGTGGAGGGGCGGCCACGGTGGGGAGGGGGCTCGGGGCGGGCGCGCCGGGGCAAGGGAGAGCAGGCGCAGGGGGCCCTTTTGAGAGACAGATGGCAGGGTTACTGCAGCTTTGGGGCCGGCAGCCAGAGGACCCTTGCCCTGGGGCCTGCTGGGATGGACGGGAAGGATAAAAGCAGACGCTACCTTAATACTGACCTTCCAAGGCCCCCCTCCCGGCCCGCTCCTCCAGCAGGCTCTCGGTGCTGGCCGAAGTCTCCGAGTCCAGGTTCTCCTCGTCCGAGCCCCTAGGGTCCAGCTCCGGCAACCGGTAGGTGATGTCCTCCCTGGGGGAAAAAGGGTCGTGGTGTCCAAGGCCACCCCACCAAAAGTGCTGGGCCAGTGTGGAATACAGCAGGCTGTCCTGCTCCTAAAGTGACTCCCTGTCCCCAACCTCCCCCACCCCAAGCACATCTGGCTTGAAACACTCCTGGATCCCTGAAACTCATCAGGCAAGGGCGTCAGGCCCGTGGCCCCCCAACACTGAGCCACCAAGATGTTCCTGCCTCGGGGACTCTGTACATGCGGTTCCCTCGGCCTGGAGCACCGCTCCCTGTTCCTAGATCCTAAGACTAAGGCGGCAAAGCAACCTGGTCACACCTGTTCTCCTGGCATTAATTTTTTTTTTTTTTTTTGAGACGGAGTTTCACCCTTGTTGCCCAGGCTGGAGTGCAATAGTGCGATCTCAGCTCACTGCAACCTCTGCCTCCCGGGTTCAGGCGATTCTCCTCCCTCAGCTTCCTGAGTAGCTGGGATTAAGGCATGTGCCATCATGCCCAGCTAATTTTGTATTTTTTTTTAGTAGAGACAAGGTTTCTCCATGTTGGTCAGGCTGGTCTCAAACTCCCGACCTCAGGTGATCCCCCCACCTCGGCCTCCCAAAGTGCTGGGATTACAGGTGTGAGCCACCACGCCTGGCCAACTTTTTTTTTTTTTAAAAGACTGAGGTTTCACGGTGTTGGTCAGGCTGGTCTTGAACTCCTGACCTCAGGTGATCTGCCCGCCTTGGCCTCCAAAGTGCTTGGATTACAGGTATGAGCCACCACGCCTGGCCCTTTCTTTTTTTTTTTAAGTGATGGTGGTGGTGTTGCCCAGGGCTGGCTGGATGGATGGATTCATTCATTCATTCATTTGAGATGGAGTCTCACTCTTTTGCCCAGGCTGGAGTGCAGTGCCGTGATCTCAGCTCACTGCAACCTCTGCCTCCTGGGTTCAAGTGATCTGTCCCTGCCTGCATGGCCAGGTGGCCCCAGTTAGGCTGCTTGTGGCCAACAGTGTGGTGGGAGTCGGTGGGGGGACTGGGGAGGCCCCTCCCTGCTACCTAGCCTCCCGAGTAGCTGGGATTACAGGCATGCGGCACTACACCCAGCTAATTTTGTATATTTTTTGTAGAGACGGGGTTTCTCCATGTTGGTCAGGCTAGTCTCGAACCTCATGATCTGCTTGCCTTGGCCTCCCAAAGTGCTGGCATGAGTCACCGAGCCCGGCCCCAGCATTAATTTTTCATGGTGCCCCTTTCACACTGACACCTCGATTGGGTGGTAAATGAGTCACCCTAGCTAAGATCGACTTTAATAAAAAGTTGGGACATTGCGTGTCACTCCTTCTCTCCCGTGGGCCACTGTGGTCAAGCATGGTGTTTAAGCAGAGCCTGCATCATGTATTCATGGTAGATTTCAAGGACACTGCTGTCCCATGAAGTATTGTTTGCTCTGGTCCCCGGGTGTGGAAGCTCATCCCTATTATCCCAGCACTTTGGGAGCCCAAGGCAGGAGGACTGCTTGAGCCCAGGAGTTTAAATCCAGCTTGGGCAACATAGGCGGACCCCGTCTCTACAAAAAATAAAAAAATTAGCCAGGCCTGGTGGTGTGCGCCTGTGGTTCCAGCTACTGGGGAGGCTGAGGTGGGAGGACTCCTTGAGCCTAGGGGATTGTGGCTGCAGTGAACCATGATCCCACCACTGCAATCCAGCCTGGGTGACAGAGCAACACCCTGTGTCAAAAATAAAGGCCAAGCACGATGGCTCACGCCTGTAATCCCAGCACTTTGGGAGGCCAAGGCAGGTCAATCACTTGAAGTCAGGAGTTGAACATCAGCCTGGCCAACGTGGTGAGACCCTGTCTCTGCTAAAAACACAAAGTTAGCAGGGCGTGGTGGCAGGTGCCTGTAATTCCAGCTACTTGGAGGCTGAGGCAGAGAACTGCTTGAACCCAGGAGACAGAGAATGCAGTGAGCTGATACAGCGCCACTGCACTCCAGCCTAGGTGATAGGGCGAGACTCCATCTTTAAAAAAAAAAAGTTTGCCCAGTGTTAGGGATGACAGGCGCAAACCTAGCGAGGCCAAGCGGACCACCAGGGATGGAACCTGCCCTCCAGCTTGCCCTAAACATGGAGGACTGAGGGAGGGGGACAGGGCCACTTGCTTCTCCTCCTTGATGGACTGGATGCGTTCAATGAGAATCTCCTTCTCCCGGTCCTCGTCGCCGCCAGCCGCCTCCTCCTCCAGCAGCACCTCCAGCTCCTCCCCCTGGCTGTCCCGGACCTTGGGACTCTTGTTCTGAAACAAAGAAGCAGGGGGTCCAACTGACACCTCCAGGTGGGCAAGGTTAGTGCTAGAGGTGTGAGCAGATCGCAGGAGGTTAGTTCTGATGTGGACGTGCTGGGCTCTTAGTGAGACTTCTCTAGGAATCCCACGGGATAGAGTGGTGGTCATGTGGCCGATTAGTCATCCTCAGCGCAGAAGGTCAGCAGGCAGGGGACCTCCCTAGCATGCAGTTCCTGAAGGTTAGGTCAGGCTCCGTCTATCCTACGAGGAGCCCGGGACCCCAGGGAACCCCAGCATGCACTGCACCAGGAGACATGCACTGTGGGCCCACCGAACGCGTACATACCAGGACTCCCTCATAGGGAGATGAAAACCCCAGTTTGAGAGGCCATGGCTGGGAGAGAGATGAACACAGGGTGACCACACGGGCCAAGGCAGACACAGACAGGAGCTGGGGACACATCCAAAGACCCGCTCCAAGATCGGGGAGGTCCCTGGTTCTCACAGGAGCCCAGAACCCGCTCCCCACTAACGTACCCCTGCACTGTGGGCCTGATTCTTCTGCTATGAGGACATTTCCCTGTGGGGAGGGCGCAGGTCAGAAGGGACAAGACTGGACTAATGACCTGAACCACCAGCAAGTGGCCAACTGGCTCCGCTACCTACCCCATCTAGAGAGACAGATTGGAGTGAAGCTGAGCGAAGACCATGGTCTTTTGTTCAAAGCAGGAGATCTGCCCCTGCCTGCATGGCCAGGTGGCCCCAGCCAGGCTGCTTGTGGCAAACCGTGTGGTGGGAGTGGGCGGGGAACTGGGAAACGAGGCCCGAGACCACACCCACTGCCCAGTCCCACCCTCGGCATGGGAGGTCTTGCCCACCCAAGGCCCCTCCCACCAGCCTTCCCAGCAACAAAGCCCAGCTCAGCACCAGAGACCCCGCCCACCAAACGAGGCCCCGCCCCCACGATCCCTGGTACTCACAGCATTTTGTCGAAGAAGCGACAGCCTGCGGAAGGCGATGCTCTCTGCAGCCTCCAGTTGGCTGATCTCTTCCATCTTCACTTTGTATTTCCTCATCTGCTCCTTGATCAGCATTTCCACGCACCTGCAGAGAAGGCCCATGGGAAGAAGTGACTCAGTTACTGCTCTGAGGACGTTTGACATCCAGGGAGGTGCTAGCTGGTACCTGGGGGGCAGTAGCCGAAGCCCAGAGACCAAGCAGTGCCCGGGACACGGCTGTGCCGGCTCCCATGCTGTGTGACCTACGGCAGCTCACTCTACCTCTCTCAGCCTGAGTCTCCTGTCTCTGCATGCCTCCTTGTTTGAAGGAGGGTCAGAGTAAACTGAACCCCTTAGTCACTAGCAGGGTGAGGATTATCCTGCCTCCTAGAGAAGTCCAGGCTGTTCATCATTACAATGGCCTTAAAAAAAAAAGTCCAGGCTGCTGGGCAGTTTGTCGCAGGGGCAGCAGGCAGACAGCCCCAGGAGCTCCAGAACATGTGCTCTGACCCACAGTATGCCCACTTGGCAGTCAAGGCCAGCCTTGTGTTGTCAGTACCAGAGGGACTCAGCTTGGAGTGGTCAGTACCAGAGGGACTCAGCCTGGAGTGGTCACTACCAGAGGGACTCAGCCTGGAGTGGTCAGTACCAGAGGGACGCAGCTTGGAGTGGTCAGTACCAGAGGGACTCAGCCTGGAGTGGTCAGTACCAGAGGGACTCAGCCTGGAGTGGTCAGTACCAGAAGGACTCAGCCCGGAGTGGTCAGTACCAAAGGGACGCAGCTTGGAGTGGTCAGTACCAAAGGGACTCAGCCTGGAGTGGTCAGTACCAGAGGGACTCAGCCTGGAGTGGTCAGTATCAGAAGGAACTCAGCCCGGAATGGTCAGTACCAAAGGAACTCAGCCCGGAGTGGTCAGTACCAGAAGGACTCAGCCCGGAGTGGTCAGTACCAAAGGGACGCAGCCTGGAGTGGTCAGTACCAGAGGGACTCAGCCTGGAGTGGTCAGTACCAAAAGGACTCAGCCCGGAGTGGTCAGTACCAAAGGGACTCAGCCCGGAGTGGTCAGTACCAGAGGGACTCAGCTTGGGTGAGCCCCATGGTGCGACCTGAAGGGGTTGCTGCTTCTCTTTATCCTCCCGTGATGGGATGCTTTGTAGCAGGGAGAGGAATCCACTAACATTCGCCTATCATCCAGCTTTTATTAAAAGTTCTGTTTTAGTGCAATGGGGTATACTCATTAGAACGCATTCAGAAAGAAGAATACAAAGTTGACCTACAACACATGGCATAGACAAAACTGCTGGGGCCACTGCCATCTGGATAGTTGCTTTTTTTTTTTTTTTTTTTTTTTTTTTTTTTTTTTTTGTTCAAGCAATGTCAAACAGG
>CAUYLG010009594.1:0-13034 GCA_963573385.1 Cacajao melanocephalus
CAAGCCCATTCAAAAGTGGGCAAAGGATATGAACAGACACTTTACAAAAGAAGACATACATGAGGCCAACAAACATATGAAAAAATGCTCATCATCACCAGTCATTAGAGAAATGCAAATCAAAACTACATTGAGATACCATCTCACGCCAGTTAGAATGGCGATCATTAAAAAATCTAGAGACAACAGATGCTGGAGAGGATGTGGAGAAATAGGAACACTTTTACACTGTTGGTGGGAGTGTAAATTAGTTCAACCATTGTGCAAGACAGTGTGGCGATTCCTCAAGGACCTAGAAATCGAAATTCCATTTAACCCAGCAATCCCATTACTGGGTATATATCCAAAGGATTATAAATTGTTCTACTATAAGGACACATGCACACGAATGTTCATTGCAGCACAGTTTACAATAGCAAAGACCTGGAACAAACCCAAGTGCCCATCGATGATAGATTGGACAGGGAAAATGTGGCACATATACACCATGGAATATTATGCAGCCATCAAAAATGATGAGTTCGTGTCCTTTGTAGGGACATGGATGAACCTAGAAATGATCATTCTCAGCAAACTGACACAAGAACAGAAAATCAAACACTGCATGTTCTCACTCATAGGCAGGTGTTGAACAATGAGAACACATGGACACAGGGAGGGGAGCACTACACACAGGGGTCTGCTGGGGGGAAATAGGGGAGGGACAGCAGGGGGTGGGGAGTTGGGGAGAGATAGCATGGGGAGAAATGCCAGATATAGGTGAAGGAGAGGAAGGCAGCAAATCACACTGCCACGTGTGTACCTATGCAACAATCTTGCATGTTCTTCACATGTATCCCAAAACCTAAAATGCAATAAAAAATAAAATAAATATATAAAAATTTTAAAAAAAGAATTATTCAGCTATATGAGGCACTTAACCTTGACAGTAACTGATTCTTCATCCTTTTTGCTTACTGAAGTGTCATTGCTCCTAGACTGTCTCAGCAGAGTTAGGAAACCCAAGCATGTGTACTAACCCATGTATATATACACACCTGCATTTATTTCTATCTACTTATCTATGTATGGCTTTGTATGTGTGTGCATGCATTTTAAACTATGGGTTTGTATCAAGATACCTCTGGTTTCAACACACCACCAGAGGATTCATTCTGGTCTTCTCCTTTTCTGTATTTGTAATTTCTAACTTAGCTCTCACTGTCTACATCATTAAAAATTTTTAGAAAGACTACCTCTATGGGGCCAGGCGCGGTGGCTCATGCCTGTAATCCCAGCACTTTGGGAGGCTGAGGTGGGCAGATCACTTGAGGTCAGGAGTTTGAGACCTGCCTTGCCAACATGGGCAAAACCCTGTCTCTGCTAAAAATACAAAAATTAGCCAGACGTGGTGGTGTGCACCTGTAATTCCAGCTACTCTGGAGGCTGAGGCAGGAGAAACACTTGAACCTAGGAGGCAGAGGTTGCGGTGAGTCAAGATTGTGCCACTGCACTCCAGCCTGGGTGACAGAGCGGGACTCTGTCAGAAAGAAAGAGAGAGAGAGAGAGAGAGAGGAAGGAAGGAAAGAATAAAGGAAGGAAGGAAGAGAAAGAAAGAGTACCTTTATGGGAGAACAACCCTCTTATGACTATATTTATGTTATTTTATAATGAATATATTAGATTGTTTTATGAATGATATGTTGGTATATTGTTAATTCACTAGTCTAAGAATATTTCTGCTTATTTTGATGTATGAGTTCTAGGTAAATCTTCATAGACTACTTCAGAAATAGGGAAATTAATAACCTTAGTCAAGGCGGCCCCTGATCTTTCAATGGAACCAAGAGGTATCAAACACTGTGACCCAAACTTCGTTATAAGCTCTGTGTCCCTCTGCCTGGAAACTGAAACTCAGAGGGAAGATACGGGAGACGAAGCTGTTCTAAAGTTACCATCTGTCCTTCAAACGGGAATAATGGTTAGAGAGGTCAATTGTTCTGGACTATTGGGTATCCCCAAAGGCAGATGTGGGTGTCCTCCAGTTAGTTTCTAATACTTCCAAAAACTGAAATGCAAACTATGTATTTATACTATTTGTGTATTTAAACTATGACAGGGACACTTGAGCTCATGAAAATGTACAATGTCAAAATTGATTTTAGTTGGTGCATCTTTGTTTTTGGAGACAAGGTCTCACCATGTTGCTGAGGCTGGAGGGCAGTGGCTATTCACAGGAGAGATTATTGTGCACTGCAGCCTCAAACTTCTGAGCTCAAGCAATCCCCTAGCCTCAGCTTCTCATGCAGCAGCAGGGACTACAGGTGCATTTTACTTTGCTTGGCTGCTTGATTGGGATATCTTAACGCACTTAATAAATATCAGATCTATATTTGTTTTCCAACCTCTAACTGGTTCCTACTGCCTATTAAACACAAAATTATAATAATAGCTAAAGTTATTAAGTACTTACTGTGGTCCAGGCATGACATGACATGCTTTACATGGATGGTTTCATTAATCCTCATAGCAATTCTTGAGGTATGTATTTTTATTTTCCCCATTTTTCAGAGAGGGAGATGAGGCCCAGCTCATACAGACAGCGAGTGATTGAGCCAGGCCTGAACTGCAGCAGGCTAGATCCAGAGCCCAAGCTCTTAATCACTGCATTATTGCACCTCCCATCTCTGCTTGGAAGTCCCTCAACACTCCAAACTCATGTGTAAAACTAAGCCTACAATCTTCCCTCCAGATATACTGGAGTTTCTTTGGTATTATACTGTCTAGTTACTCAAGATAGAATTTTAAAAACCACACGCAGGCCTAGTGCGGTGGCTCACGCCTGTAATCCTAGCACTTTGGGAGGCTAAGGTGGACAAATCATCTGAGATCAGGAGTTCCAGACGGCGAAACCCCATCTCTACCAAAAAACAAACAAACAAAAATTAGCAGGCGTGGTGCTGTGTGCCTGTAATTCCAGCTACTTGGGAAGCTGAGGCATGAGAATCACTTGAACCCAGAAGGTGGAGTTTGTAATGAACTGAGATCGTGCCACTGCTCTCCAGCCTGGGCAACAGAGAGAGACTCCATCTCAAAACAAAATAGAATGACAATAACAAGAAAACCCACACATAACATAAAATTTACCATCTCAACCATCTTTTTACATTTTACAGTACTTTGAGTTGCTATTTTATCAACCATTTTAAAATGCAGTTTGGCAGTGTTAAGGGCATTCGCATTGCGGTGAAACAGATCTCTGGAACATTTTCATCTTCCAAATACAAACTCTACACTAAATAACTTCCCCTTCCCCGCTTCTCTCAGCCCTTGATACCACAATTTGACTTTCTGTCTCTGTAATTTTGCCTACTCTAAGTACCTCATATAAGTGAAATCATACAATATTTGTTTTTTGATGATGGGCTTATTTCACTTAATATAGTGTCCTCAGGGTTCATCCATGTTGTCACCTATGACAGGGTCCCCTTTCTTTTTAAGGTGGAATAATATTCCATTGTATTTATACATCACATTTTGTTTATCCAGTCCTCTGCTGATAGACAGTTGGGTTGCTTCTACCTCTTGGCTACTGTGACCCACGTTCAATGAACATGGGTGTGCAAATATATTTTCAAGGCCCCACTTTCAATTCATTTGGATATCACCTAGAAGTGGAATTACTGGATGGTATGGTAGATCTTTTTTTGATTTTTTGAGTAACTGCCATACTGACTCCTCCTTTTCTCTAATTCTCCCTATCCCATCAGCAACCAGTGCTGTGAATTTTATCCTTTCCTATCTACGTCTTTTTGCCAGGGTGACACACGGTTCTTCCACACACGCTAACACATAAGGCTTGGCAGGATCAAGGCCAGGACTAGGGTGCAACAAGCAAGGCACTCATCTTGGATGCAGGATTTTTACAGGGATGCCAAAAATCCCAGCCATCAAGATAAGGAATATTTTCATGCAATATTTTAAAAAATCAAAATTAGAACAAAAAATTCATCATGAACAAGCGCCAACATTTTAAATATAGCAGTGCTTCACTGAGCCATATTGGACCCTAAGGCAAAAGAAAAACTTCGTAATATTGATACTGTCTTTATTTAAAATTTTGTATTAAAATAATTACATTCCGCTTTACCCACAGGGAAAAAAAAATTATGTATCTTGCCATCTAAGCTTTTGGCACCCCGCTAAATTTTGCACCAGAGGTAAGCACCTCACTTGCCTAACCATACTATTGGCCCTGCCTGGGGTACTCCTGGGTTGTTCAGGATAATTATCTCAGACTAGCTCTTATGTTTGGAAAACGCTGAGGATAGTACCTGCCTTTTGTATATTATGCTGTCCTCCCCATTATTCACTTACCCTTTCATTGAATGCTTTAGTCACACGAAACCATCAGAGGTCCCTAAATATTCTTCTCTTATTTGTGCCTGTATTTTGTGTTTATACAAATCCGCTGCCTGAAATGCCCTTCCTCCACTTGATAGAGTCCTTGTCCTTCATCTGATCCAGCTTAGCCAGCCGCTCTTGAGTCTTCTTCCATACCCCCAGATAGAATTTACTATTTACTTCCTATGTGGTTTATATTTGTTCTTATGTTATAGCACAAACATATCCCATTGCTGTTACTTATTTATTGGTGTGTTGAGAAGACTGAAATGTTTGTTTTAAATTGGTTCTAGAACACCATTAGGAAGATAACTATGTTTATGTCCTCCTTTACAAGTCATTTTTGTATAAATACCAGAGGCAGGGTGACTCCATACGTTGGAGGATTTGGGATAGACACAATTTTATTTCCCAATGGACTGTGAGTTCCCTGAGAGCAGGGATTATGTTTTCTCTATCCTCAGTACCTAGTAGACATGTGGTAGGCTTTTAATTTGAATGGAATTTGGACTCAAGTACTAGCACTGTACGTCATCCTAATCACACTGGTGGGTGGTGGTAGATGCCAGTCATTGGAACAAAAGAAACAAAACATTACTATTAAGAGCTGTTTAAAAGACAAATTATTATTATTATTATTTTTGAGAGGGAATTTTGCTCTTGTTGCCCAGGCTGGAGTGCAATGGCACGATCTCGGCTCACCACAACCTCTGCCTCCTGAGTTCAAGCGATTCTTCTGCCTCAGCCTCCCAAATAGCTGAGATTACAGGCGTGTGCCACCATGCCCGGCTAATTTTATATTTTTAGTAGATACAGGGTTTCTCCATGTTGGTCAGGCAGGTCTTGAACTCCCGACCTCAGGTGATCCACTCACCTTGGCCTCCCAAAGTGCTGAGATTACAGGCATGAGCCACTGTACTAGGCCGACAAATTATTTTTTAAATAATGTAGAACTGGCTGGGTGTCGTAGCTCATGCCTGTAATCCCAGCACTTTGGGAGGCCAAGGCAGAAGGATCATTTGAGTCTAGAGTTCAAGACCAGCCTGGGCAACATGGCGAGACCATGTCTACGTAAAATATAAAAATTAGTGGGGTGTGGTGGTGTACGCCTGTAGTCCCAGCTACTTGGGAGGCTGACACAGGAGGATCTCTTGAGCCCAGGGATTTCAAGCCTGCAGTGAGCTATGATCATACCTCTGCATACCAGCCTGGGTGATGGAATAAGACCCTGACTCCAGGAAAAAAAAAAAAAACAAAAAAAAAACCTATGTGGAAAGATAAAGATAATCCAACATTAACTCAGTGGGAAGCCGGCTAAGGAGAATTTATGTTTATACATTTATGCTTGCTCTTCCTGGACAGAGGCTGAGTTAATCTGAAGTGAGAGACTTTGGAGACACAAGAAAACAAGGACTGTGTTGGTTTCAGCGGAATTCTTAGGGTCAGAAACCTATTCCTTGGAGGAAGAAAAAAATGAGTAGCCAGCTAACTTTCCTGGGAAGCTACTAGAAAGAGAGGGAGAGAGAATGTGTGTGTGTCAGTTGACCTGGTCAAATCTCTTTATAAACATACTAATACAGACCTCCTCAAAAGGTAACTAGTGGCATTTACTAGTGAAAGAGTTTTTATCTATTAAAAACAAAACAAAACAATAACTTTTAGCAGAATGTACCTGGTCAGTCTAGGATGGCTTATGATAAACACACCTAGAATCTATGAATTTATAAGGCACAGCTAAATAAACTATGCCAAATAAACTATGTAACTTAATATGAGTATAAAAATGAGATGTTTCTCACACTGAGAGCTAAGCTATGAGGACACAAAGGCATTAGAATAATACAGTGGACTCTGGTGACCTAGGGGGAAGGATGAAAGGGGGTGAGGGATAAAAGATACACATTAGGTCCAGTGTACACTGCTTGGGTGATGGGTTCACCAAAATCTCAGAAATCACCACTGAAGAACTTATCCATGTAACCAAACACCACCTATTCACTGAAAACCTATTGAAATAAAAATAAATACATAAATCCTAGCACTTAGGGAGGCTGAGGTAGGTGGATCACTTGAGATCAGGAGTTCAAGACCAGCCTGGCCAACATGATGAAACCACGTCTCTACGAAAAATACAAAAACTAGCCGGGTGTGGTGGAGGTGCCTATAACCCCAGCTACTCAGGAGGCTGAGGCAGGAGAATCACTTGACCCAAATCTGGGAGGCAGAGGTTGCAGTGAACCAAGATCACGCCACTGCACTTCAGCCTGGGCGTGAGAGTGAGACTCCATCTCAAAAAAAATAAAAACTAAAATAAATAAACATAGATAAATAAGATGGCCATAAAAAAAAAAAGATGTTTCAAGACCCAGGTTGTTCCTTTGCTTTAGTGATGACATGCATTGCTTAGAGGCGTCAGGCGTCATACCTGGGCCAGAGCACATCCTAATTTGGCAAGAAAGGACCAGGGAGCAGCTTTGGTGGACCAGGGTGTTCAGGATTCACCTGTACCCCACAATTACCTGTATCTTTAAAATTACTGGTAATACTGGTTACTGGGTATGGTCTCTGATTCCTGTGAGTCTGATTTGGCTCATAGATGTTACTTCATGTTGAATACCAGACTATTCGAGTCAGTTTATATTCTATTTCCCTTAGTTTTTAAAAATATTGCTTTAAGTGGGGTAATATTTGTGAAGTACTTAGTGCTTGGCAGCCAGCACTCAACAGCTAATGAGTTTTCCTTTTTCTTGTTCTTCAGAAGTGTAAACTTGTCTCAGTCATGCCAAAGATAAAATGCAAACAGGAGAATACCCTGTGATGATGGCAGTTGGGATGCAATGGAAAGATTCCACAAAGAATAAAAGCTCAAGATAAAAGAGCTGTTGAATATTTACACAGCGTCTCCTTCCTTTTTAGAGATTTTCCCATCAGGAGCTCTTTTCTACTAGTTCCTTGAGAATTTCCAAAAAGAATCCCACAGGATATTCATGGTAAGGCTCTGAAGGTCATGCGCTCACCCAGGGAAGGCATCATAAGGTGCCGTTCCTCAGTGGAATATGGCTTTAAGGCGAGCAGGCTCAGATACCTGATTTGTTGGTGGCCCAAAAGGGAATCCATCTTTTAGGAAGAGACTCACATTAGAAACTCACAGACCCTGAAGTATAAAAACTTAAGCATGCATATATTTATTTATATGAGAAATTGAGCTGTTAGGGAGGCAGGAGGCTGTTAGGGAAGCAAGACATCCCTGTCCTCTGTCTGAATCACATCACTTGGTAAGCAGGCATTCATTCAGAAATTTTTATTTAGTGCTTACTATGTATCAAACAACATTTGGAAACAAGGAATTCAGCAGCCAACAGTATTTACAAATCTCTGAAGAAGAATCAAGAAATATGTAAACAACAATTAAAACTATCTTCAAATAGAGAGTAAGTTCTATAAAGAAAATAAGGTAAGATAAGGAGACAGGGCCTACTGGGTGACAAGGACAAGGCGTGTTCATGAGGAGAGGCTGCCTGAGTGACTAGGACACGCTTATCATTCCACATTAGCTGGGGCTGGAGAAACAGCAGGTCAAAGGTCCTGAGGCAGGCAGAGTTTAGCATGTTTGAGGAAAGAGGGAAGACCAGAGTTGTTATGGGAAAGTGAGAGAAGTGGGGAGTGGTGGGTGACAAAATAGAGAAGAAAAATGTAGGTCAGACCTCACAGGACCTCAGGGCTATCACCTTGAGTTAGGACACTGTTCTGTGTGTAACTGTAAGTAATTGGATGTTTCAGGCAGAGGAGTCACTATAGAAATGATATATATGAATATATATGTAAATTATATAGAAGCCTAAATGATATATAAATATCTATAAATGATATATAAGATATACATAAATGATACATAGAGAGAGAATGGGAAGGCAGCCTGGAAGCAGGTAGACCGGTTAGAAGGCTACTGCAGGAAAGGTGGATCCAAGATGGCCAAATAGGAACAGGTCTGGATTGCAGTTCCCAGCAAAAATGCAGAGGGTGAGTGATCACCACATTTCCAAAAGAATTTTTACTGCCCACAGACCAGGAGATTCCCAGGCCAAAAAGCGCCACAAATCTCCAGCACAGCTGTTTCAGCTAGCGCAGCAAGTCTCCACACAAAAACTCACACAAATCCAGGCACCATTTCAACTGGTGATTGGAACACGTAGGAGACAGAGTCACCCATTCAACTGAGAAAAAGGGGGCTGAAACAGGGAGCAAGGTGATCTTGCTTGGCCAGTCCCACCCCAACAAAGACAAGGAATCTGAAATGCTCTGGATTGAGAGTTTCACAGCAAGCACAGCTGGACCCAGGACAGTCCAGCTCTGTAGGGGAAGGGTATCCACCATTACCAAGGCAGTCCACCATTACTGAGGCAGTTTGCCATTACCGAGGCAGTCTGCCATTACCAAGGCAATCCACCATTACTGAGGCAGTCTGCCATTACAGAGACAATCTGCCATTACTGAGGCAGACTGCCATTACTAAGGCAGTTCTAACTATACCCCTATAAACAAAACTGCAAGGAAGTTCACACAGAAGCTGAGCAGAGCCCACGGCAGCTCAGCAACACCTCTGCTGGCAGACTGAGACTATGCTAGCTCCTTGCTGGGCAGGCATCTCTGACAAAAGGCAGCAGCATGACAAGAATTTATAAATGAAGCCCCACCTTCCTGGGACAGAGCATCTGGGAAAAAAAGGCAGTTATGACTTCCACTGCAGCAGACTTAAACGTACCTGCCCAGCAGCTCTGAACAAAACAACGGAGCTCACAGTTCAGCACTTGAGCTCCTATAAGGGACAGACTGTCTCCTCAGGAAGCTCCCCAAACCCCACATATCCAAAGAGACACCTTATAAAGGAGAGCTGAGGCTGACATCTGGCAGATATCCTTCTGGGACAAACATAACAGAAGAAGAAACTGGAAGCAACTCTTACTGTTCTGCAGCTGCTGCAGGTGATCCCCAGGCAAGCAGGGTCTGGAGTGGACCTCTAGCAGCCCTACAGCAGAAGGGCCTGACTGTTAGAAGGAAAACTAAGAAACAGAAAAAAATAACTTCTTCATCAACAAAAAGGACATCCACTCAGAGACACTATCTGAAAGTCACCAACTACAAAGACCACAAGTAGATAAATCCACAAAGATGAGAAGAAACCAGTGCAAAAAGGATGAATATACCCAAAGTCAGAATGCCTCTAGTCCTCCAAGGAATCACAACTCCTCACCAGCAAGGGAACAAGGTTGGATAGAGAATGAGTCTGATGAATGGAAAGAAACAGCCTTCAGAAGGTGGGTAATAACAAACTTATCTGAGCTAAAAGAACATGTTCTAACCCAATGCAAAGAAACTATGAACCTTGAAAAAAGGATTAATGAAATGCTAATGAGAATAAACAGCTCAGAGAAGAATATAAATGAATTGATAGAGCTGAAAAGCGTAACATGAGAACTTTGTGAAGCATACACAAGTTTCAATAGCCGAATCGACCAAGCAAAACAAAGGATATCAGAGACTGAAGATCAACTCAATGAAATAAAACAAGAAGGCAAGATTAGAGAAAAAAGAGTAAAAATAAATAAATAAAGCCTTCAAGAAATATGAGATTATGTGAAAGGATCTAATTTATGTTCCATAGGTGTACCTGAATGTGATGGAGAGAATGAATCCAAGCTGGAAAACACTCTTCAGGATATTATCCAAGAGAACTTCCCCAACCTAGCAAGGCAGGCCGATATTCAAGTCCAGGAAATACAGAGACCACCACAAAGATATTCCTCAAGAAGAGCAACCCCAAGGCACGTAATCGTCAGATTCATTAGCGTTGAAATGAAGGAAAAAATGCTAAGGGCAGCCAGAGAGAAAGGTCAGGTTATCTACAAAGGGAAGCCCATCAGACTCACAGCAGATCTCTCAGCAGAAACCCTACAAGCCAGAAGAGAGTGGGGGCTAATATTCAACATCCTTAAAGAAAAGAACTTTCAACCTAGAATTTCATATCCAGCCAAACTAAGCTTCAGAAGTGAAGGAGAAATAAAATCCTTTGCGAATAAGCAATTGCTTGTTGATTTTATCACCACCAGGCCTGCTTTACGAGAGCTCCTGAAAGAAGCATTAAACATAGAAAGGAACAACCAGTACCAGCCATTCCAAAAACATACCAAATGGTAAAAAGGATTGACACAATGAAGAAACTGCGTCAACTAATGGGCAAAACAACCAGCTAGCATCAAAATGGCAGGATCAAATTCACACATAACAATATTAACCTTAAATATAAATGGGCTAAATGCCCCAATCAAAAGACACAGACTGGCAAATTGGATAAAAAGTCAAAAACCATCAGGAGCTGTATCCAGGAAACCCATCTCACATGCAAGGATACACATAGGCTCAAAATAAAGGGATGGAGGAAGATTTACCAAGCAAACGGAGAGCAAAAGAAAAAAAGGAGTTGCAATCCTAATCTCTGATAAAATAGACTTTAAGCCAACAAAGATCAAAAGAGACAAAGAAGGGCATTACATCATGGTAAAAGGATCAATGCAACAAGAAGAGCTAACAATCCTAAATACATACGCATCCAATACAGGACCACCCAGATACATAAAGCAAGATCTTAATGACCTAAAATGATATTTAGACTCCCACACAATAATAGTGGGAGACTTCAACACTCCACTGTCAATATTAGACAGATCAACGAGACAGAAAATTAACTAAGACATCCAGGACTTGAATGCAGCACTGGACCAAGTGGACCTAATAGACATATACAGAATGCTCCACCCCAAATCCACAGAATATACATTTTTCTAGCACCACATTGCACTTACTCTAAAATTGACCACATCATTGGAAGCAAATCACTCCTCAGCAAATGCCAAAGAACAGAAATCATAACAATTTATCAGACTACAGCACAATCAAACTAGAACTCAGGATTAAGAATCACACTCAAACCCGCACAACCACTTGGAAACTGAACAACTTGCTTCTGAGTGTCAACTGGATAAACAATGAAATGAAGGCAGAAATAAAGATGTTCTTCAAAACCAATCAGAATGAAGACAAAACTTACCAGAATCTCTGGGACACCTTTAAAGCAGTATCGAGAGGGAAATTTATAGCAATAAATGCCCACATGAGAAACAAGGAAAGATCTAAAATTGACACCCTATCATCAAAATTGAAAGAGCTAGAGGAGCAAGATTAAAAAAAAAAAAAAAAAAACTCAAAAGCTAGTAGAAGACAAGAAATAACTAAGATCAGAGCAGAACTGAAGGAGAAAGAGACACAAAAACCCTTCAAAAAATCAATAAATCCAGGAGCTGGTTTTTTGAAAAGATCAACAAAATAGACCACTAGCCAGATTAATAAAAAAGAAAAGGGAGAAGACTCAAATAGATGCAATAAAAAATGATAAAGGGGATATCACCACTGATCCCACAGAAATACAAACTACCATCAGAGATTACTACAAACAGCTCTATGCACATAAACCAGTAAATCAGGAAGAAATAGATAAATTCCTAGATACTTGTACTCTCCCAAGCCTAAACCAGGAAGAAGTCGAAACCATGAATAGACCAATAACAAGGGCTGAAGTTGAGGCAGCAATTAATAGCTTACCAACCAAAAAAAGCCCAGGTCCAGATGGGTTCACAGCCGAATTCTACCAGACATACAAAGAGGTGCTGGTACCACTCTTTTTGAAACGATTCCAAACAATCCAAAAAGAGGGAATCCTTCCCAAATCATTATGAGACCAACATCATCCTGATATGAAAACCTGGCAGAGACTCAACAAGAAAAGAAAACTTCAGGCCAATATCCATAATGAACATCGACGCAAAAATCTTCAATAAAATACTGGCAAACAGATTTCAACAGCACATCAAAAAGCTTACCCACCACGATCAAGTAGGCTTCACCCTGGGGATGCAAGGCAGGTTCAACATACGCAAGTCTATAAACATAATTCACCACATAAACAGAACCAAACACAAAAACCACATGATTATCTCAATTGATGCAGAGAAGGCCTTCGACAAAATTCAACAGCCTTTTATGCTAAAAACTCTCAATAAACTAGGTATCAATGGAATGTACCTCAAAATAAAAGTATTTATGACAACCCACAGCCAATATCATACTGAATGGGCGAAAACTGGAAGCATTCTCTTTGAAAGCTGGCACTAGATAAGGATGCCCTCTCTCACCATTCCTATTCAATATAGTATTGGAAGTTCTAGCCAGAGCAAGAAAAAGAAATAAAGTGTATTCAATTAGGAAAAGAGGAAGTCAAATTGTCTCTATTTGCAGATGACATGACTGTATATTTAGAAGACCCCATAGTCTCAGCCCAAAATCTCCTGAAACTGATAAGCAACTTTAGCAAAGTCTCAGGATACAAAATCAGTGTGCAGAAATCACAAGCATTCCTATACACCAATAACAGACTTAAAGAGAGCCAAATCAAGAACGAACTCCCATTCACAATTGCTACAAAGAGAATAAAATACCTAGGAATACAACTAACAAAGGATGTAAAGGACCTCTTCAAGGAGAACTACAAACCACTGCTCAAGGAAATAAGAGAGGACACAAACAGATGGAGAAACATT
>CAUYLG010009595.1:0-44696 GCA_963573385.1 Cacajao melanocephalus
CAGCCATTGGGCAAAATTTTCCCCCCAATTTTTTATTTTAGGGTGTTAACCTTGGTACAAATTGGGGTCCCATCCCAAAAAAACAAACCTTTTTTTTTTTTTTTTTTTTTTTTTGAGTTGGAGTCTCACTCTTGTTGCCCAGGCTGGAGTGTAATGGCGTGATCTTGACTCACTGCAACCTCCACCTCCCAGATTCAAGTGATTCTCCTGCCTCAGCCTCCCAAGTAGCTGGGATTACAGGCATGTGCCACCAAGCCCTGCTAATTTTTGTATTTTTAGTAGAGATGAGATTTAACCATGTTGGTCAGGCTGGTCTTGAACTCCTGACCTCAAGTGATCCTCCCGCCTCGGCCTCCCAAAGTGCTGGGATTACAGGCGTGAGCCACCGTACCTGGCCTGAAAGAAGGCTTTTATGACCTACAGCTCCTGAGAGGAGGGGATGCCAGGCCATGCAGAGCCACATGGGGAAGCACCAATTTGGGGCAGGAGGGAGAAGGGTAAGGGAAGAGCCGGGGCCAGAGACTTTACTGTGTTTTGTGCAGGAAAGGCAAGACAGGTCCGGGTAAACAGTAAAGGACTAACTAGTGTAAGTAATTTTGCCAGGCTTTGGGGAGTAGGGGCTGTTCCCTAGTTGCCTGGTGCCTGTCCCCGGGTTGATTAAGGGCAGAGGAATACTGGCTTGGTGTGAGAGCTTGATAAAGAAGACCACTGATTAGTTAGGCAAATGAAGGAGTTCTCCTGGGCCAGCCCTTGGTTATGCCTAAGAACTGGCTCGCTCTGGGAGGGGCAGCGTCGCCCCAGTTAGCCAGACCACGAATGACAAGACATCAAGATTACAGAAAATAAGAAGATACAGTTAATCCAATAGGCCTGTGACAAATGAATGCCAAATAGACAAATACAGAATCTAAGAAAACACAGAAAGCATGATGTAAGTAGAAGAAGCCAGTAACAAAAGACCACATACTGCATCATCCCATTCATGTGCCATGTCCAGAATGGGAAAAGCTATCCATACAAAATGGAAAGCATATCTGCCAGAGGCAGGGGAGTGGGGAGAGTGGAGTGACTGCTAATGGGTGTAGGGTTCCTTTTTGGGGTGACGAAAATGTTTTAAAGTTAGATAGTGGTGATGGTCACACGACTCCGTGAATAAACTAAAAAAACCAATGAATTTTACATTGTAAAGGGGTGGAGTTTTGAGTATGTGAATTACATAAAGACAAACAACCCGATGTCCATCAACTGATGACTGCATCCATAAAATGTGGTATATCTGTGGCCGGGAGCAGTGGCTCATGCCTGTAATCCCAGCACTTTGGGAGGCTGAGGCGGGCGGATCACAAGGTCAGGAGTTCGAGACCACTCACAGAGCGAGGAGTTCAACATGGTAAAACCCAGTCTCTACTAAAAATACAAAAATTAGTCAGGCATGGTGGCAGGCAGCTGTAATCCCAGCAACTCAGGAGGCTGAGGCAGGAGAATCGCTTGAACCTGGGAGGCAGAGGTTGCAGTGAGGGGAGATTCTGCCACTGCACTCTAGCCTGGGCGACAGAGTGAGACTCCATCTCAAAAAAAAAAAAAAAAAAAGTGGTATATCCGTACAATGGAAATATTTCATGCAATACAAAGAAATGAAGTACTGATACACGCTTCAACACAGACGAGCCTTGAAACAATCACACTATGTGAAAAGTGAGTCACAAAAGACCACATGCTGTTCAATTCCATTTAGAAAAAATGTCCTGAAATCTATAGAGACTGAGTGAGACGGATGCCAAGGGTTAGGGGCTTGGAGCAAATGGAGAGTGGCTGCTAGTGGCTGCTAGTGGGGTGTCTTGGCGGGATGATGAAAAGGTTCTACAACTGATTGTGCTAATGGCTTCACAGCTCTGTGAATATCCCCAAAACCTTGGTGCACTTTAAATGGATGACTTGTGTGGCATGGATAAAATATATCTCCATAAAGTTGTTTAAAAAGAAAGGCAAAGGAAGAGAGTTGTTCAATATTATTAATGACGAACAGTACATCCATAGAGGAAAAGAGCAGCCTCTGCTTACCAACAGGTCTCAGATTTTCTAGCTAGAGATGAGGATTCATGCAAGATCTCACACTTAATCTAGCAAGTAAGAGAGTCACTCTCGGTGTCTAAGCAGCAGAATAACACTGCAAAAGTACGGTTAACAAGACTATTGTAAGAGCTGAGCATGGGGCAGAGTGAAGCGAGGCAAGGCTGGGAGCAGGAGCACCAGCAAGGAGGCTGTCACCCGGTCACCCAGGCACAGGATGCTGGCTTGGAAGGAAAAAGAAAGATGAATGGGAAAAGTGAAGAGGAGAAAGTATCAGCAACCTGGAGGTTGACTACAGGAGAAGAGAAAGATGCACCAAAAATTATCCTTGTGGCTGAGAGTCTGGGGGAATCGAAAGACTGGGCTGCCCCCGACAGTTAGAGAAACCGGAAAGCGTGAGAATCACGGCGCAGTTGAGGGTCCATGGGCTAGGAATCAGAATGGCTTCATGAATGAGAATCCAGACATGGCTGGATCGCTAAAATTGTTTCAAGCAGCTTACTAAACAAAGACCACTAGGAAATTTACACGGGCAGCAGGTTTGCAGGCAGTGGAGAAAACTAGCTGTATTAAATTGGGACATACTAGTGATCTCCAGGGAACTTAAGATTGGAAAATGAGTAACAAATTGGGGCTAGGGCTAAATATTTGGTAGTCATCTGTAAATTTTTTAAAAAAATTATTAAAAAGTGAATTTTCTAAGGAAGTGCTAGAACAAGAACAGAAAAAATTAAACATTTAGTAATGTTCTACCTCCTTACCAGGCACTGTACTAGGAGATTTTTTTTTTTAAATGATTAGAATGTAGACCTTTCTAGAGTTTTGTAGACTGGTGAAGACAAGCTCAAGTATGAACAAGAATCTCTGGAACACAGAAAACAAAACAATTTTGCCTAGAGACTTTCTTGGGATTGAGGATTAGGAGGAAAGGAGAAATCAGGTGGGAAAGATCAGTAGAGTTCAAAGAACGAGAGGGTACTCAACAATTTCAAAACGGAAGAACTGGGATCTCCTGGTTTGATCAGAGAGCAATAGCTGAAAAAATGTTTCAATAACATTTTGGAAAAGGTTTTTTTTATTTCTTTTTTTTGGGACAGAGTCTCACTCTGTCACCCAGGCCGGAGTGCCGAGGTGCGATCTTGGTTCACTGCAACCTCTGCCTCCCAGGTACAAGTGATTCTCTTGCCTCAGTCTCCTGAGTAGATGGGATTACAGGCACCCGCCACCAAGCCCAGGTAGGCAGATTGCTTGAGGTCAGGAGTTACCAGCCTGGCCAACATGGCAAAACCCTCATCTCTACTTTCATCTTTCCCATTCAAAAGCTTTTTAGGGCCGGGGGCCTTGGCTCACACCTGTAATCCTAGCACTTTAGGAGGCCAAGGCGGGCAGATCGCAAGATCAGAAGATTGAGGTCATCCTGGTTAACACGGTGAAACCCCATCTCTACCAAAAATACAAAAATTAGCCAGGCATGGTGACACACACCTGTAGTCCCAGCTACTCGGGAGGCTGAGGCAGGAGAACTGCTTGAACCTGGGAGACGGAGGTTGCAGTAAGCCGGGATCGCGCCACTGCACTCCAGCCTGGGCACAGAGTGAGACTCCGTCTCAAAAAAAAGAAAAAAAGAGTTGTCTTCAAATATATTGAGTTAGTCCTTCAATGTAAATAAGGAAAAATATATATATACACACACATATATATCTCAAGAGAAAATACACATTTGTGTTGCTTCTTCCTATGACCAGTGGAAGCAATCATGAGATTTTCAGTGAATAGGATAATGACCGTTCTAACCATCGGAGCTCTCCAACAATGAAATGGCCTCCCCAGGAGGGCATGCTCTGTCCCTGAAAGGGGACAGTTTCCATGGACAGGTTAGTGGCCAGCTGGTAGAGATGACACAAAGGAATTCACACACCAAGGAGGGAGGAAGCCGACTGAGCTCTAAACTCAATTCAAAGCTGGGTTCCAGATGACAGAAGGAAGAGTTGGTGGAAGATAATGTGGGTTGCACAGGTGGACCGTCCATTCAGAGACTCTGTTCAGCTTTCGTGGTAGAGGGATCGCAGCTGTGAGGGGTGAAGGGGGTGACTGAAGGTCTCTCCTTCCCCACCTGCCTCAGTTCAGAGGTCTGGAGACATCAAGGCTGAAGAAAAAGGTGGACAGAGCTAATTTAAGGGAGTGAGATTTCGAATGAAGTTAAGGCTCCTCATCTGAGACTTTAGCACAGGCTGAGCTTGGGGATTCTGATGCTGAATTGCCTCAGTGGACAATCTCCAGGTCCTCTGCATCTTCCAGTACAAGGGACTGGGAGGTTAGCAGCAGATATAGGGAGTCAGGGGAGGGAACTGAGGACTTACACAGAGGGGAAACGGAGAGAGAATAACTAGCCAGGAGGGCGTCTACATAAACGGATATAAACGGAGACCAAAATAAGACCGTGCAGCACTTTCCTTCAGACAAGTGCAGCAGGCAGTGTCTGGGACTTTGTCTCCCCCTGCTGAGCCAAGAGGTGTGTACGGCCTGCCATGGGGAAAAGGTTTTCACAGGGCAAGAACTGCTTCCTTGGAAAGGAAAATATAACCGATGGTATAAAAATCTCCTTCTCTCACGTTGCAGTGAGCCAAGATTGCGCCACTGCACTCCAGCCTGGGCGACAGTACGAGATTCCATCTCAAAAAAAACAAACAAACAAACAAAAAAAAAACTCCTCTCTCACTACCACCACGACCCTGCAGCATTAAATGAGCTGGTAGAAAGTGACGTGGCTGGGCCACAGCTCAAGACCAGATACACATGGAAGGGGACCGCAAAGGGGGCAGTACTGGGCATCCCATGGCCACTCTTACCAGGCTTTTCTCTGAAAGCTTCTTCCCTTCACCACTGATCCAACCCCTTTATCCAGAGGCTGTGCCAATGGGCTCTAACGGATTGCAGAGAATGGGGCTGGGAGGGTGGGGCAGGGGTTGGCCTTAATTTAACTTAATCCTTCCTCAGCTTCTGACACAGGCATACTCAAAAGATCTGTTGGTCAGGTGTGGTGACTCACGCCTATAATCTCAGCACTTTAGGAGGCTGAAGCAGGTAGATCACCTGATGTCAGGAGTTCGAGACCAGCCCGGGCAGCATGGTGAAACCCCGTCTCTACTAAAAATACAAAAATTAGCCAGGTGTGGCGGCAGACATCTGTATCCCAGCTACTCGGGAGGCTGAGGCACAAGAATCGCTTGAACCCAGGAGGCAGAGGCTGCAGTGAGCCGAGATTGTGCCACTGGACTCCAGCCTGGGCAACAGAGCGAGACTCCATCTCAAAAAAGAAAAAAAAAAGTCTGTTAAGGGGGAGTATGTGGCTCTAGACTCTCTATTCACAGAATAATCTCTTTCTGGAACCCGAGTAGAACCAATAAAGGTAAAACCCACCAGGGGCAGGTGGGGAAGCAGCACTCTCTGCCTCCAGTACCTTGGTCACTACTCTTGCCCCTCCCAGCCACACCTTCCTGGCTCCAGAATGGCTGCTCTTTATTTTATAACCTCATTAACATTTCATTCCAGGACACAGAGGCCAGTTATGTCTGCTATTTGTTAGGTAGATTTTTTTAATGGAAATCAACTGCAATGCTGTTAGGTTCCTGAGACTCCATGGTGAGCCTAAGAAAACAAACAAAATGCTAAATAAATAAGCAAATGCACACACATACAAACACACACACACACACACACACACACAATCTAGGAGTGTGGTATCCTAATGTCACTCTGTAGGGTGTGATAATAACTACTAAACAAAGTAAAGGCCTTTGAAGTCCTCAGATGAAAGGTTTTACCTAAATACAATTATCCCATTAAATCCAAAAGAACATTCCTGTCCAACAGGGTAGCCCTTTTATCTGTGTTTCACGACAGCTTCCTGTGCCACAGTGATAAAGGGGATTAAAAACAGTTTCAAACAATTCTGCTACTTTTTGTTTAATTTATGAAAGGACAAAAAGAAAAAAAAAAATTCCTTAAACAGAGGGCAAGAAACAGCAATAAAAAGCTGACCAACAGCATTTTAGAAGCAACAATCTCACTCAAGGTCAATTCAACATTTGTTAGAAAGAGGGGTGCCTGAGCAGGAACCCAAGTCAGACCTGGATCAGCCAGACACAGTCACACCTCTTCTAACTGTGCAGACACGGAATGGGCGAGAAACACTAACGCAGCAGTTTATGAAGTAGGTGGTGCAACTCTTACACTCAAACAGAAGATGCAGGAAAAAGAGTGAAGAGGTGCTGTTTAAAAAGGCCACCCTAGCCCTGGTGTGGTGGCTCACACCTACCATCCCAGCACTTTGAGAGGCCAAGGTGGATCACCTGAGGTCAGGAGTTCAAGACCAGCCTGGGCAACAGGGTGAAACCCCATCTCTACTAAAAATACAAAATTAGCTGGGTGTGATGGCAGGCACCTGTGATCTCTGAGGCAGGAGAATCACTTGAACCCAGGAGGTAGAGGTTGCAGTGAGCTGAGATTGTGCCACTGCACTCCAGCCTGGATGACAAGAGCGAAACTCCATCTCAAAAAAAAAAAAAAAATAAGGCAAATCTAGTGCAGAAGGCCCCGTAAAGAGAGGCCAAGGTCAGTCAGCCAGGGTGGCCCGGACATCCCCGTGGGGCCACAGCCCAGCAGCAGGAATGGGGCACAGGTGGTTTCCACATAAAGGCACAGGTATGACAGTTCTGCTCACCTGTGGGACTCTGGCCCTAGAGAAAGATGAGAACTGGTCAACCAATTTACACCTTAGAAGTAAGCCTAGGGAAAGAGTCAATTAAAGGAGAGGCTGCATGATAGAAAAAAAGCCACTGAAGTTAAATTTTAAAAATTGGGTTTTAATTCAGTCCTGGTTCTGTTATTTATATGACTGGACTCCCAACAAGTCACTTACCTTCTCTAAATCTTGGTTCTCACATGTAAACTACAGAATCACCTGCAGACCTCAGAATGTGGCAGGATAAAACAGAGTGGTGAATAACAGCAGTTTTTAAAGATGCATCCACCAGTGAAGCATTATTTCACTAATGGCTGGAAGACCACACCTTGGGAGTCCCAGTACAGAACTTTTCAAGTATGAGACTTATTCAATTAACTATGTAACATGCATATGTTCTTACTTCCAAAAAGCCACATAGTAACACATCACTCTTATGCTGCATATAACACACACACAAATATAAAACCATTGAAGTGATTTGTATTATCTATGATCATGCATATGTAAATATCAGTATTTCACCTTTTTTTTATTTTGAGACGAGTCTCACCCTTTTGCCCAGGCTGGAGTGCAGTGGCACGATCTCAACTCACTGCAGCCTCCGCCTCCTGAGTTGAAGTGATTCTCCTGCCTCAGTCTCCAGAGTCACTAGGATTACAGGCGCCCACCACCACACCCGGCTAATTTTTTGTATATTTAGTAGAAACTGGGTTTTGTCATGTTGGCCAGGTTGGTCTTGAACTCCTAACCTCAAGTGATCCGCCCACCTCAGCCTCCCAAAGTGCTGGGATTACAGGCATGAGCCATCATGGCCAGCCAGTATTTCACATTTAATTTGATTTATTCTAGATATAAGTTGAAACAAACTTTATGTCACCAGAAATGGCCTAAAGAAAAGCACAAGGAAATGACATTGACTGTAAAGGCACAGACAGAAGAGACAAGGTAGGAAGGAAAATCAGCCAGTGGTGATGAAACGGGTGCTGTGTCCCGGGCCAGGGTCCTCACTCCTGTGACTCACAATTTAATTGAGGAAATGACAACTTAGCCAGAAACAATGAAGAACAAAATAAGGCAATAAAACCAATCAGCCTGGGGCAGACTGTGTGGTCTACGGATAAGGACTCTCAAGAGAGGTTTCTAGAAGGAAAAGAGCATTAGTAGTAGGGCTATCAGGAAAAGTTTCAAGGAGGGGGGCACCGAAGGGGACTATGAGGGATGAAGAGAGTTTGAATGCTTGGAAGGGACAGGTCAAGTAAAAACACGCAGCAGGAAAAAAGAGAATAGCCTGAGTAACATAGAGATTCGTACTGGAGTAAAAGAGCTCACTATTCACTGCTGCAAGAGCCAGAAGAGAGGAGAATGCACTTGAAAGCCACGTAGTCCGAGAACCTGGGCAGTGCCAACAGTCTGCGGCCATTAATTGCAGGTGTGCGGCGTCTTGTGTTAAGGCAGTTGGTGGGGTAGTGCGTAGTAGAGTCAGGGAGGCACTTTGCCCTGGTCTGCTCTGCCCACCTT
Source organism: Cacajao melanocephalus (assembly GCA_963573385.1). NCBI lineage: Eukaryota > Metazoa > Chordata > Mammalia > Primates > Pitheciidae > Cacajao > Cacajao melanocephalus. Next base: position 8,336 of record CAUYLG010009595.1, read on the forward strand.
CCACTCTCGAATCTTCCTTCCAACCTTCCCAACACTCTCCACATTTATTCTGCACCGACCATGTGAGGAGCTGGGCACTGCAGAAAAGAGCAGCAGTCTCCCTGGGGAGTTAGATACAAAAATAGGGAAGACAGAAACAGCTAAGCACCAAATAAGCAACACTGACATTACCACCCAGGGAAGGAGCGATGGCGGGGAAGGAAGGGCCAGTGAGCCTGGTTGGGAAAGGTTCCTCAGAGGATGGTCCTTGGCCAAGCTTAAAGGGAAAAATTAAGATTCACAAAGCTGGGAGCAAAAAAGGGGTATGACAGAGAGGTGTCAATCAAGACAAGAAGGTATGAATGCACAACTGCCAGTTGCAGTGAGTAACGAGCTAACTGGTTGGATGCTGTGGAAGGTTGGTGTAGACAGCCAATGGGAGAGTCAGTACAGAAAGCCAGTGAAACTGAATTCTGCAGAATCTCAATCCCAGGCACTTGATTCTCCTGACCAAGGTTTCTAACTTTGTGGTCCAATGATGGGCTTCAAGATTTGGCCATGAACACTCAGTAAGAAAACTGTGAATATTTTCTGATATAGGCATTTCAATCTGGGGAGAGGTTAAGTGGCTTTCAGAGTCTCGAAAGGGTTTATGACCTAAAGAGTTGAAAACTATCAATGCAGCAATTGGCAGAGTGGTCTGTGTGGGGAGGGGAGAAGACGTTGGGATTATATAAGTCGAGCCCATTCCCCTCCTCTGAGACAGGCTTTCTTAACTATACACCAGACAGTCATTAACAAACAGATGCCATTCCACTCTCTAGTGGCTTCTTGTTCAATAAGTACTTCACAGGGTTACTGGTAGATTACAAAAACAGCTCATTGCAGTCAGGTGCAGTGGCTCATGCCTATAATCGCAGCACTTTGGGAGGCTGAGGAGGGCAGATCACAAGGTCAAGAGATCAACACCAACCTGGCCAACATGAAACGCCGTCTCTACTAAAAATGCAAACATTAGCCAGGCATGATGGTGCAAGCCTGTAATCCCAGCTACTCAGGAGGCTGAGGCAGGAGAATCACTTGAACCCAGGAAGCGGAGTTTGTAGTGAGCCGAGATCTCACCACTGCACTCCAACCTGGGCAACAGAGCGAGACTCCATCTTGGGGAAAAAAAAAAAAGCTCATCGGGGAAAGTAGAAAGGAAACCAGCACAGGGAGGAGCAGAGAAGAGAACTTAGGAAAAGGGATAGTCGATAAGAAGATTCGATAAATTAAAATGCCAGAGAAGCCAAAGAATAAAAAATCCTGAGAAAGATGAAGTGGTCACAGGTGTCAAGCACAAATAAGGGATGAGGAGAAAAAAAGTCTCAAAATTCAATGACCCTCAATGCATGGTTTCTGTAGGGTGATAAGAGGCCAGACGCTAGGGATAAGGGGTTCAAACCAAGACACTTGGAGAGCAAAAGGAAGTGCCATTGATGATTACAGTGAATGACAGGCATAAACCAGGACTGTCCTGGGCCAACAGATAAACAGTTACCTTGTTGAGGAGGAAATCAGTAGTATAGACAGGAAGGCAGCACACACTGTCTGTTAACTCAAAGGGTTTAGCTGCAAAAATAAAACTAGGACATTAGTCCGAAAAGCCAGTAGGGAAAAGAAAAGGCTTTACCACGTATTGATTTGGGAGGCAGGAGGACTTCTGGAAGTTTTGAAGGGGGCTGGGTGCGGTGGCTCATGCCAGTAATCCCAGCACTTTGGGAGGCCGAGGCGAGCAGATCACTTGAGCTCAGGAGTTTGAGAACAGGCTGGGAAACATGGCGAAAACCCTTCTCTACAAAAAAAAATTTTTTAATTAGCTGGGCTTGGTGGCGTGCACCTGTAGCCCCAGCTACTTGGAGTGAGACTAAGGTGGAAGAATTGCTTGAGCCCAGGAAGTCGAGTCTGCAGTGAGCCACGGTCGTACCACTGCACTCCAGCCTGGGCAACAGAGTAAGACCCTGTCTCAAAAAAAAAAAAAAAAAAAAAGGAAAAGGGAAGGGGCAAAGGGCTGACAGCATTGCACATTCTCCATCCCACAGAACATCATGAGGCACAGCAGCTACTCCAACGCTTCTGCATGGATGCTGACAGTGGCACTGTGGTTCCTTGAGAAACAGGAAGGGACGGAATAAACAGGAGTGAGAGACATTTCCTCCTTTGAAACTGCAAGGAAAAAAAAAACACCTTCTGAAAAGAAAAGGCAAAGCGCAACATTTTATCTCAACCTAGGGAGCATGAGATCTGGCTGTGAGGAAAGGATACATTTTCAAATTAGCTTTCACTATGGCTTTCTCTTCCCTTTTCAAGGGAGAAGATATTAAGAAGAAAATAAAGTGAACTCTCAGGTGTTCATTAAAGTTAAATCCTGGCTGGGCGTGGTGGCTCACGACTGCAATCTCAGCACTTTGGAAGACCAAGGTGGGCAGATCACTTGAGGAGTTCAAGACCAGCCTGGTCAATATGGCAAAACCCCGTATCTACTAAAAATATAAAAATTAGCCAGGCATGGTGGCTTGTGCCTGTAATCCCAGCTACTTGTGAGGCTGAGGCAGGAAAACTGTTTGAACCTGGGAGGTGGAGGTTGCAGTGAGCTGAGATCACGCCAGTGCACTCCAGCCTGGGCAACAGATTGAGACTCCATCTAAAAAAACCCCGAAAAGTTAAATCCTGTGCAGACTGGCAGAACTAGAATAAGGAAATATACCCTTATTTCATTTTGTCCAGTGCTGAGCATTTATTTGTAATTTCGTTTTAGGCAGGGCGCAGTGGCTCACACCTGTTATCCCAGCACTTGGGGAAGCCAAGGTGGGAGGATCGCTTCAGCCCAGGAGTTTGAGACCAGCCTGGGTAACAGTGAAACTTCATCTTTACAAAAAATAAAAAGACTAAAAATAATTAGCTGGGCATGGTGGCACACAGTCCAGCTACATTGGAGGATAGTCCCAGCTCCTTGGGAGCTGAGGCAGGAGGATCACTTTTGAGTCCAGGAGGTCAAGGCTGCAGTGAGCCATGATCGTGCCACTGCACTCCAGCCTGGGTGACAGAGCAAGGCTTTTGTCTCAAAATTGTCTCAAAAAATAATGTAGAAATGTTTCATTTCAGTACAGCTCAGGGAACATAGAAAGGTCAGGGGAACAGTCACCGACCTAAGGTTCAACTGGGTAAGAAAACACTGGCTAGCATGGGGACACTAAGATGACACCACACCCACAGTGCAACTGGAAAGAAAACTCCGAGGCCAACACCAGACAAGAGGGTCAATGAGAAAAAGGTGGCTCTCAACTTACAACCGGGCGATTCATCCACACGAAGCACAGTCTTCCACAATGGGAAAGGGCATGCTTTTCACAGAACAGATGGAAACGAAGCCACCCCAGCGCCTCAGGTGAAGGAGCATGTGACCCAGCAATGCTGTGGGGTCCCGGGAGCACTCAGGATTGGGAAACACTAGGGCATCAATCACATTCTGAATCTCAGCCCTCACGGTATATAGATTTCAATAACGAACTGGAGATTTATTATGAAAGTCAGTTTATTGTCCCTTTCTGTGTTTTGTATTTTCCCTTTCTGTCAGTAAATAAGCAATACACTGATTGGAAATCTGCATGATTAAATAACATTAACGAGTTCATAAACACACCCCATATCAGAGTATAAAGCAAGAGGTTGAAAAATATTCCCTAACCCAATGCAAATTAGGAATCCCTCAAAATTGCACATTCTCCTCCTAGCTTGCTTATATAATTTAAAAAATATATATATACAGAATGATCTTAAAATATTGATCACTAGTATAGCATTCACAGCCCTGAAGATATATATATTTTTCTAAAGAATGATACGCCGCAGGCCCTAGTAACCTATTAATGCGATTCAATGTCACAGACAGTCCTCAACTTCTGATGTTTGGACTTTACAATGGTGCGAAATGGTTGCAATTTTAACATAATGTACAGTAGTCAATAAATTACATGATATATTCAACACTTGATTAAAAAATAGAGTTTGTGTTAGATGATTCTGCCCAACTGTAGGCTGATCTAAGTGTTCTGAGTACATTAGGATAGGTGAGGCTAAGCTATGATGTCCAGTAGGTCAGGTGTATGAAACACATTTGACTTTCGATGGGTTTACTGGGACATAACCCCATCATAGGGCAAAGTGAATCTGTACTTGACACTAACTAGAACAAAAGGTCTTTCCCTTTTCTCTAATTCCAGTCTTCTGCTGAGGTAACTCCAGGAACCCGGCTGTGCCAGAGATCAATCCTCTAAAAATAGACTAAGCAGATTAGCATCCTAGAGGATCCTAAGGTTCCCAGACAACAAATCTGGGGCTGAGTGCTTGAGTTGCGAGTTACACATCGGAATGTTCAAGATGACTGATGTCCTCGAAAGGAAGACTAAATACTTCCAGGAGTCAAACCTCCTTTGAATGAAGATGGAGGAGAACAAGCTGATAATAATTTGAAGATACTCGTGCTTCTGGGGCTGAATGGCTTTGAGATCAGACACAGAGTGGCTGAGCCAGTCAGGAGGCATGTAGTGTGAGCTTTCCCACCACGGTGAACAGAGGGATTCTTTGTCCAAGGCAGGCTTGCAGCTTGGTCCAGCTTGAGCATTTTATCAGGATTTGATGCTTGAAAGATGAGCCACTCTATGTAAACTCATTACCAAAGTGAAATGCAATGATCTCTTCCACTTGTGGAACACATCACCGATACAAACCACACGTGGCTTTGCTTCCTGTTCATTCAATTTTCCAGGCTAGAGAAAGTCCAAGTCCAAAACAACAGTTAAGGCTAAACCTCAACATGCCAAACAAAGACGATGGCAGAGTCAGAGGTCATTCGGCACATTCATGAAACAACAACAAAAATCGTCAACAGTAATTCCTGTAGTGTAGAAAACTAGCGCAGCCGTCATGGCTGGTCAGCATCTTAGGTGGCTGGCAGCGTTGAGAAGGTCTGACAGACCAAGGTCATGCTGGAGCTCCTAGACAAACCCTGAATAGGGCAGATTCGAAGCCCTAACGGTCCTGATGTGGCTGACATTGTTCTGTCTCTTGGGCACTAGTCACTCCCTCAATATGTGAGCTTGTCTCCTTTGCGTGAGAGAGAGTATTTCCTTCACTATTAACGGCGAGATAAACACAATTGTACAACTTGTCTGTGAAGAGAAAATCGTATTAAATATGCAGCAACAATTTAATTATTTCTGTTAGAGCATCATGTTTTGAACATAATAATAGTTTTGGACAATTACATTCATTTTGACTTCATACAAAGATAACGTTTAATCTTCAATGAATTAGAAAATGATTTTGAAAATTAGGGCTAATAGTACAAAACACTTAACATCACATTTCAGTTGCCAAAAAAAGAACGAAGTACACAAATAATTTGCCACAGGCAGAGCAGAGAATTGAGACCAGAGGCTCAGATGAACAACAATGATCCTTATCATAGATCAAGTTTCTTTCTACCATAATTCCTAATACAATCACACCAGAAAGCTCATCAGAAGATCCTTCCCTCTACTTAGCATGGATGTCAGAAATGGAACACAAGTTATATGGCCCAGTCTTTGGAAGCTAGATGGGAATTAGATGAAAGCTCCAAGGAATTCCTGGAGTTGGACTATCCCAGGGCTCTTTGAACAAGGCAAGAGGACAGCTGCCCGGAGTAGGTGCGGCAGAGGCTGCCTTCAATTACACCGCCCTGGATTGGAAGACACGATACTGAATGCATCCTGGTGCATTCCAGACTCTCTCAGGTAGTTGTCCTGTATTGAGCACTGTCCCATCAATAACGTGCCTGAGTATGTCACAGCTCATAACAGAGAGCAACTTTTTTTTTTTTTTGAGACAGAGTCTGGCTGGAGTGCAGTGGCACCATCTCGGCTCACTGCAACCTCCACCTCCCGGGTTCAAGTGATTCTCCTGCCTGTCTCCTGAGTAGCTGGGACTACAGACACACGCCAACATGCCCAGCTAATTTCTGTATTTTTAGAAGAGATGGGGCTTCACCATATTGGTCAGAATGGTCTCGATCTCTTGACCTCGTGATCTGCCCGCCTTGGCCTCCCAAAGTGCTGGGATTACAGGCATGAGCCAATATGCCCGGCCTAGAGAGCAACATTTTAAAAGCACAAAGCCTCAGTTTAAGACCAGCCTAGGCAACATGGCGAAACCCCCTCTACAAAAAATTCAAGAAGTTAGCAAGGTGTGCTGGCACATACCTGTGGTCCCAGCTAATCGGGAGGCTGAGATGGGAGGACCACCTGAGCCCAGGAGGTCAAGGCTGTAGTAAGCTGTGATTGTGCCACTGCACTCCAGCCTGGATGACAGAATGAGACCCTGTCTCAAAATAAATAAATAAATAAATAAAAATAAATAAATAAATAAATAAATAAAAACAAGGCCTTATTCTGTATTGGCTATTTCCAAGAAAGTACAGAATCCCAGCCAAGAATGTCTAGGGCATAATAAATATTTCCTCAAGAAACTACCACTATTTTAGAACCAAGATACATAACAGTGTTAATTACAGCAATGCTTTTGTTTTAACTCTGTGTTGCTTAGTGTACATTGTAATTTGCTTCAAAATTTCCAAATTATATTCTGCAGACAGAGGGTATCCTAGAAGAGTATACTGATTAGGGGCTGTTGATTATTTAAATAAGTCTCTTATTGTTGTTTTTCTGAAATCATAAATGGCAGTATTCATTAGACACAGGTGAAGAGCAAACTGAGAGCCTTTTTCTTTCTTAAAAAGAAGACTGTGAGGCCAGGTGTGGTGGCTCACGCTGTAATACCAGCACTTTGGGAGGACGAGGCAGGTGGATCACCTGAGGTCAGGAGTTCAAAACCAGCCTGGCCAATATGGTAAAACCCCATCTCTACTAAACATACAAAAATTAGCTGGGAGTGGTGGCAGGTGCCTGGAATTCCAGCAACTCAGGAGGCTGAGGTGGGAGAATCACTTGAACCCGGTAGGCGGAGGCTGCAATGAGCCGAGATCACACCACCGCACTCCAGCCTGCGTGACAGAGCAAGACTCTGTCTCAAAAAAAAAAAAAAAAGAACAATGTGTCTTTTAGATTAATAAAATGTTACTTTTCATAAAGGGGCCTTTTAAAGCAATCAGCAGTTGTGCTGGTTTCAAGAAATGACTTAAGTAAATGCTTTCAACTTAATAAGAAAAATGACTTTTTTTTTTAAAGGGCACACACTTACCATGAGAATGAAAAAGTAGAAAACCCACATCCATCCTAGCTTGTCCCGGATCAGAGACACTAAATACTAAAAGGGAGAAAAAAATACAATATAATTCTTTATAAAGTAGATTAAACATGGCTATTTTAGAAAATAAGAAGGGAGCAGGGTTTGTATGTTTTGAAGTTTACAAAGCTCTTCCACATACATGTGCCTGCTGTGATTAATGGCCTCATTTTGTAAGCATGCAGAGTCCAAATGGAAAAACTGTATAACAGAAGTTGTCAGTTCAGGTTTATTTTTATTCACTTTGCTATTTAGAGAGGAAGATGAACATCCACAAGCCACTCCCACTTAATCATTCTTTCTTTCAACGAAAGGTACTATAATTGATGCTTCCAAAACAGTTTGTCTTTAAGTATGCCACTCATTTTCCAATTATGCTGTTTGCTTATAATACTGCTATACTACCTTCATATTCTGCAGCATATTCTTTTACTTTTCTTTCAATTATTGAAAAGGATCTAATTGCACTTATTTAACCCATTTTCTTTTTTTTTATCTTATTATGGTTAAGATATAACTGACATAAAATTTGCCATTTTAACCATGTTTAAGTGTACAATCCATTGGTATCAGTTACATTCATAATATTGTACAACCATCACCACCATCTATTTCCAAACATTTTCATCATCCAAACAGAAACTCTGTACCTATTAAGCAATTAACTGCCCATCTCCCCAGCCCCTGGTAACCTCTTCTTTCTGGTTCTATGGATTGGCCTATTGTAGATATTTTGTGTAAATGGAATCACAGTATTTGTCCTTTTACGTCTGGTTTGTTTCATTTAGCATAATGCTTTCAAGATAGACTGCATTAGAACTTCACTCCTTTTTTTCTCTGGAGATGGAGATTTGCTCTGTCGCCCAGGCTGGAGTGAAGTAGGGCAATCTCCGCTCACTGCAACCTCCGTATCCCAGGTTCCAGCAATTCTCCTACCTCAGCCTCTCAAGTAGCTAGGATTACAGGCTCGATCCACCATCCCTGGCTAATTTTTGTATTTTTAGTAGAGACAGGGTTTTACCATGTTGGCCAGGCTGGTCTCAAACTCCTGACCTCATGATCTACCTGCCTGGGCTTCCCAAAGTGGTGGGATTACAGGTATGAGCCACCGTGCCCGGCCCTTCATTCTTTTTTCTTTTCTTTCCTCTCCTACTCCTCAGCTCCAACTTCATTCTATTCACATGGATACCAGTTTTCCCAATATTACTTACTGAGAGATCATCCTTTCCCCATTGAATGGTCCTGGTACCTTTGTCGACAATCAGTTTGGTCACAGACACAAAAGGGGAACCCATGTTATTTATCAATTACTGAAATGTATATGTGAAAAAAATTAATGCAGAACAACTGTGTGATTTATATGAGATCATATCATGTGAAGCAAAAAAGCACAGGTCTAATCATCCATTGAAGGAAGCACAGGGGTGCTCCAAACTATGACTGCAACTTTGCTTTTTTTTTTTTTTTTTTTTTTTTTTTGAGACAGAGTCTCGTCCAGGCAAGGTGGCTTATTCCTGTAATCCTAGCACTTTGGGAGTCCAAGGCAGGAGGATCACTTCATTCCAGGAGTTTAAGACCAGTCTGGGCAATGTGGTGAAACCCTGTCTCTACAACAAAATACAAAACTTAGCTGGGTGTGGTGGTGCGTACCTGCAGTCCAAGCTATTTGGGAGGCTGAGGTGGGAACACTGCTTGAGCCCCAGAAGGCAGAGGTTGCAGTGAACCAAGATCGTGCCACTGCACTCCAGCCTGGGCGACAGAGCCAGACCCTGTCTCAAAAACAAATAAAAAAAGAGAGACAGGGTCTGGGTCTGTCACCCAGGCTGGAGTAGAGTGGTGTGATTATGGCTCACTGCAGTCTTGACTTCCCAGGCTCAAGCAATCCTCCCGTCTCAGCCTCCCAAGTAGTTGGGACAGGGACACACCACCATGCCCAGCTAACTTTTTATTTTTTTGTAGAGATGAGAGTCTCACTATGTTGCTCACGCTGGTCTTGAACTCCTGGCCTCAGCAATCCTCCTGCCTTGGCCTCCCAAAGTGCTGGGATTACAGGCATGAGCCACCACACCCAGCCTCATTGTACAAGTTTGTTTTGTTTTTTTTTTAAGAAATATTTTTCTTTTTTTAATAATTTTAAAATTTAGAACCTAAACCACCTATGCCGGTCAGAAGCCTTCTAACAAGAGCTGGAGTAGCACGCATGAGTTTAGATAGGACTAAGGTTCTTTGTCAGAACCCAGAGTCCTTAACCTGCAATGTGTTTACAATGGCGCTAAGAAGCATCTCTTAGCAGGTGACTAACCCATCCCCACTGGTCACAACCAAATCCAAAAGGATTCCAGTTTCTAAGGGTTTAGAATGTACAAGTTTTAATGTGGATATTTGTTCTCATTTCTCTTGGGCAGATACTGCAACTGAATCTTACTGAACCCCCAGTATGTGTCAAAAAAAAAAAAAAAAAAAAAAAAGGCCCTAAGCATTGGAAGCACAAAAATGAAGGCAACAAGCTGAGCACTTGCCATGGTGTATCACCTTTACACCAAGACAGGTGCCTACTAGAGGGCCACATCAACTGCTATGGCAACCTAAAGAAGAAACAAGTCTTTATTTGGGAAGTCAGGGAAAGATGGGGGCAACAAAGTTATTTAGGGTAAGTTAGTACACTGGCTAAGAAAAGGGCTGATACAGTTTAACACTAAGTCACAGAGTTTGGGATTTCACCCCTTAGGCAATGGGAAATCATTCAAAACTCAACATGGAACAGGAATGGAGGAAAGCTAACAATGATCTACTCGGGACATGCTTCCCCAGCCATGAAGGTCAGTCTAGGACCCAAGTTCACAGTGAGGGATCTGGGTACTGGCAGGTGAGGCGATCTAAAAAAAAGCAAACTCCCTGAAATACTCATTATAATCCACCCATTTAGTTCGTGAAGAAAACATTCGTAAAGAAAGATAACTTCAAATAATATAATGTTGAAAAAGGGTGCCCAATGCAGTCACTCTCTACCCCATAGATGAAGCCGTCGGAACTGACAGCTAAGAGCATTTTTTGATTCCCACTCCAGAGCATGATCAGGTAAGCACATTTCTCAAGCCTTTGCTAAGGTTTTTGTTTGTTTGGTTTTTTTGCCCTTTAGTCTTACAGTAAAATATGCTAAGCCTATCAATCATTCATTCTACAATCATTCCACAAGTAATGTCTACCGTGTGCCAGGCACTGCTCTAGGTACAAAGGCCATGGAAGAACATACAACAAAATGCTGCACTCAGGAAGCTTACATTACAGTGGGAAGAACAGACATTAATTAACAAGTGTATACAGACTATTAAAACACGGCTAGGTAGTCCGAGTATTAAGATGGCTTACTTTACCTCAATACTTGTTCTCTCATTAATCACTAGCAATCAGACATCAGCAATTCACCCCCACCAAGGAAGCAACAACAATCTTCAAGGCCATTAATGACCTCCTAGATGTCACAACTAAGAGCCTAAGAGACAAATCCTTCAGTTCTCCTTCTCCTGACCTCTCTAAATCCATGAACTTACTAACATCTTCTCAAATGCAACTCTCTTGATGACAGGTTACTCTGCTGTCTTCCTCTTTCTTTGACCACTGGGCATTCCCTGAGGCTTGGCCAACATTCTCTTTTCCCATTACATATAAAACCCACTTCCACAGGTTCAACTATTTTTATCCATACAGATGACTCTCAAATCCATATTTTTGCAAAATTCATACTCTGTGATCTGTAATGGTATATCCTAGAAGAGGCATCATTCACCACAGTCCCAGAAAAGAGATACCTGTCCCAGAGAAAGCCTGAATTTGTGCCAAAAAAAAAAAAAAGCCAATGTAAATAGTTCTAAGTATGGCAGGCCAATCTTAGCATAGGGATCTCAAACATTGGAGTGCAGAACAATTACCAAGAAGGCTTGTTGAAAATATAGATCCATAGGTTCTAACTCAGCGAGTCTGTAGTACGCTCGGTGTTCTGTACTTTAATGAGTATCCCAGATGATTCTGATAGCAGACATTCATGAGCCACCCTTTGAGATACAGTCATAGATTTTTGGACACACAGGAAGCAGAGCAAGTGATTCAGAAGCAGCTGCAGAGTCCATGGTCATGTCTGGTGGGGCCCAGGAAGGAATGTGTATGCAGTAGAGTGTCTGGGAGAGGGAGACGGGAGACAGCAAAGGTGGGGTCCACATGCCAGGTGGGGATAACAAGAAGCACCCCCTGCCATGGAATACCAAGTTCAGCCTGGAAAGAAGCGGGTGGTGGGCTGGGGCAAAAGGATCTGTCTGTCTCATGAGGTCTTAGCTTATTTGCAGACAGAATCTGGAAGTATGAGTAGAAAAAAGGACTGAAAAAAATGGAGGGCCCTTCCACAGCGGGACGCATCAGCTGGCCCTAAGAGAAGACAGAAGCCCCTGCGCTCTCAGTACAGTGTTCTACAGCACAAGAGTGCCACCTACTGAGGCCCAGAGGGCAGATTCACGTTCAGCCACCTTTGAGGGAAGACATTAGAATCCCAGCTGTTCTCTCACCTGGCCCACGGCAGCTCCGATGCTCCCCGAACCATCAACAATTCCAGTGACAGTGGCCAAAGCCTCACTGCTCCCTTGGATGAGCTCCTGGCGACCCAAGTCCGCGGAAATAGCAGAGCTAATCATATTCGAAGGTCCACCAATAAAAAATCCTGAAGTCATAATCAGAACAGGTTCTTATTAAAACACAATTCATGACCGCTAGTAATCAACTGCGTAAGGAAAAAAAAAATCCCAATAGCTTTCTTAATATGTTGGAGAGAAATGGAAAAAAAAAGGAACCCCCCCCCAATAGTATCACATTCAAACTATTCATAGTTAACATCCACGTTCCTGAAACCCCTTCTTGAATTATGTGACACTCTAGTATACTTTGTAGAACCCAAAGATGCAAAAATACAGTGAAACACATAGGCTTTCTAATCCTGTGACGTTTACATTCATTAATAACTAACTGCACTGGCTTGTCAAATAAATTCTATTATGGTAGAGTTGCATCATATGATCATTCCACTGCACAAATTCAACCAGGAATATTGAAAAAAAAAAAAGAGCAAAGAGGAAAAAGCCACTGAAATGGAGCAGATGACTCTATCTGCCACTGCTCTCGGTGAGGCCGCCCACGAATTGGGCATGAGATGACCCACGTGACCCACGTGCTGGAATCAGTTCCATGTGTCTCAAGTACCATGAGCAGCTCACTCTCCCAAGCACGATCTAAAGTTTAAAATAAGTAATTTTTCTGGCTGGGCACAGTGGCTCACGCCTGTAATCCCAGCACTTTGGGAGGTTGAGGTGGGCAGATCACCTGAGGTCAGGAGTTCAAGACCAGCCTAGGCAATATGGTGAAATCTTGTCTCTACTAAAACTACAAAAATTAGCCAGGCGTGGCAACAGGCACCTGTAATCCCACCTACTCGGGACGCTGAGGCAGAAAAATCATTTGAACCCGGGAGGTAGAGTTTGCAGTTAGCTGAGATCGTGCCACTGTACTCCAGCCTGGGCAACAAAAGCAACACTCCTTCTCAAAAATAAAAATAAAGTTTAAAATTAGTAATTTTTCTGGCTGGGCATGGTGGCAAATGCCTGTAATCCCAGTATTGTGGGAGGCCAAGGTGGGTAGATCACCTGAAGTCAGGAGTTCAAGATCAGCCTGGGCAACATGGTGAAACCCCATCTCTACTCAAATACAAAAATTAGCCGGGCATGGTGGTGCAGGCCTATAATCCCAGCTACTTGGAAGGCTGAAGCACGAGAATCACTTGAACCCAGGAGGCAGAGGTTGCAGTGAGCTGAGATCGCACCACTGCACTCCAACCTGGGCAACCGAGCAAGACTCCATTTTAAAATATAAATAAATAATAATTTTTCTATAACATATTTCCTAAATGCACCCATCTATTTTATCTAGTGTTCACGTGACAAAATGCTGACCAATTCCAACACAGAAGGACACACGAGCTACAGTGGATTTTTTTCTTGAAAGCTGGTGAATTGGTCTCCCATGTGGCATCTTTCTAAGTCACTTCTAGAAGTAAGAGCAGAAGAAGAAAGAGCAGAGAGAAAGAATCTGGAAAAGGAGACATCTTTAATTTTAAAATCTGAATTCTCTGTAATTAACGTTACTACTGAAATTGAGGGAGAAAAGCAGTTTCCCTTTTCCTTTGCTAAAGCACGGTGGAGCAGAGGCATGTGCCGTACCTGTAACAGTCATCAGAAGGGCATTGATGGACTTATCGTCTGGAGAACCTGTTAGGGAAGACACAGACAAACCACAGTGACTTGAAAAGCAGACTCCACGTGCCTCCGCCAACAGTACGCAAAGATCTGAATCTCTGTGACCTCACAAATCACTCCCAGAGACAACAAAGAGACACAACTCTCTCTGCCTCTTTCAACTCTGATTTGTAAGGTCTGCCTCTTGCTGGTGCTCAAGCTGACGAGACTTCTAAAAGCTAAAGAAAAGCTCTACTCCTGTCTCAACAGCATCTTAAGGCACATATACCAACCTACTAATTACCATCTTTCCGCTTTTAAAACCTGTTCCCCTTTTATTGTTTTATTGGCTATAATGCCTGCCCCTGGAGCCTCCCCCAAACAAAGCATATACTCTCCTAAGCAAGCTTTTAAGCATATTAACAAAGCAAAAGAGATGCCAGTTTCCTCCCAACACAAATAAAACGATGTGATGACAGGTTTCCCAAGCATTCACAGGACAATACAAAGGTGGCATAATGGCCTCGAAGCTCATCTCCAGGCTCTTGAAGCTGGTCTCTAGGCTCTCCCCAGTGCTGATCACGGACTCCAGACAAATGCCTTATTCCTATCAGATTAAGGAAGCAAAGAAATTAGTAATTGCAAAGGAATACTCACGACTATACCCAACGAGGGACCCAACAGCCAGAAGCAGACTCAGGGCAAGAACCGGGGCTCTCTTCTGTAGGACATCAGAGATGAAGCCTTGCAAAGTTCCACCTGCAAGCACAGAGTGAAGAGCAATCAAAATCACTTCTAATGCAGCTCGGTCGTCTGAGGCGTGCTCCCCATTCACCATCTAGTCTCGATAGCAGGATCCTAACACTGGTCTATCAAAACATATGGCTGACTCCCTGAAAAGAGGTCCTCTATAACTTCCTTTTAGGAAGATAAACTGTTTGTTAAATCGCCACGATGACCGATGGGGACAGGATACCACAAATCAGACAGCAAAACATGAAACTGTCAAAGCCATCCACTATTCCTTACAAAAATAAGCTGTGAATGTTATTTCTGATTTTTCTTTTTCATTTAAAAGGTAATGAATTAAGAACTATGCCTTGCTGGGCACGGTGACTCATGCCTATGATCCCAGCACTTTGGGAGACCAAGGCTAGAGGATTGCTTGAGGCCAGGGGTTCAAAGCCAGTCTAAGGATGTATTAGCTGGGCATGGGTAGCACTGGCCTACATTCCCAGATACTTGGGAGGCTGAGGTGGGAGGATCACTTGAGCTAGGAGGTTGAGGTTGTGGTGAACCGTATCATGCCACTTGAGCGCAGGGGTCTGAGGCTTAAGTGAGCTGTATTGTCCCACTGCACTCTAGCCTGTGCAACAGAACAAGACCATGTCTTAAAAAACAAAAAACTGCTGGGCGCAGTGGCTCACGCCTGTAATCCCAGCACTTTGAGAGGCTGAGGCGGGCGGATCACGAGGTCAAGAGATTGAGACCATCCTGGCCAACATGGTGAAACCCTGTCTCTACTAAAAACACAAAACAAAATTAGCTGGGCATGGTGGCACACGCCTGTAGTCCCAGCTACTTGGGAGACTGAGGCAGGAGAATTGCGTGAACCCAGGAGGCGGAGGTTGCAGTGAGCCAAGATTGCACCACTGTGCTCTGGCGCCTGGCAACAAAGCGAGACTCTGTCTTAAAAAACAAAAACAAAAACTGTGCCTTACAGTCTACGGAGGCCAGTAGCTGGGCACAGTGGCTCACGCCTGTAATCCCAGCACTTTGGGAGGCTGCGGTGGGCAAATTGCCTGAGCTCAGGAGTTTGAGACCAGCCTGGGCAACATTGTGAAACCCCATCTCTATAAAAAATACAAAAACTTAGCTGGGTATGGTGGTGCATGACTCTAGTCCCAGCTACTTGGGGGGCTGAGGTGGGAGGATCGCTTGAGCCCAGGAGGTTGTGGCTGCAGTGAGCCAACATTGTGCCACTCCACCCCAACATGGGTGACAGAGCAGTACCCCCATCGCCAAAAAAAAAAAAAAAAAGGTGGCTAGTAAATATTCACTAAAATACAATTCAGCAGTTACGGTTTAGTAACAGGACATGATCTTTACAAAGCAGGGATGAGAATCTTTCAAGCAACAATGTCACATGCAGCACTACTGAGTTCTAGGGGCTCTGGGACATCTGCTGAGTCCTCATCAGACAGCAGGCAGCTGGACAATTTTAACTTCAGAGGACACAGAGTATGGCGAGGTCTAAAGGTGGCAACCTCACTTTTGGCTCTGGATTTAAGAATATGGGCAGCCAAGTTTAAATACAGTAATAGCAGATCGCCTAGGATAGACTGTGTGCCTTCACGAGCTCAGGGACGTTTTAGTGTCACCACAATTCTAAATGTTAACATTTGGAAGGTTATTAAGATCTGGGTACTAGCCATGTAAGTAATACCCATTAAAATGCATTCTGCTCGTCTTACTTCCTTGTTCATACTTCTAGCTACAGCAAAAATTCACTATTAAAATCTTTGTTTACAATGAAACACTGTAAAAACATTCACAAAAATTAATCCTTGCTGTTACGACAGCCTCTATGACCCAACGATCTACACACTAAGGTATAGTTCCCCTCTATCCTCGGCGATACGTTCCACAACCCCCATGGATGCCCGAAACCACAGGCAGTACCAAACTCTATACATACGATGTTTTTCTCTACACATACATACCCATGAGCAAGTTTAATTTATGAGTTAGGCACAGAAATTGACAAAATAGAAAACAATAACAATATACTGTAACATAAGTTATATGAATGGTCTCTCTCTCTCTCTGTAAATATCTTATTGTATATAAGTGACACCACATAAGGGGAGACTGCTGTATTCTCCCTGGTTAGGCCAGGGGTGGTGGGGAAGGTGGGAGAGAGATACAATGAACACTGTTCACATTCTAACTTGGATCTCTGACATACAATTAGCTTTAGAGCTAAGATACCACTGAGAAAGCATATGAAAGGATTGTATTTAAACAGATTCCCATGTGCTTCCCCAGACAAAAGAACAGCTCCATCAACAAAGGACTGAGAAAAAAGAGCCCAATAAAACACAGTGCTGCCTTAGGCTGGGTCTTCTTTCTAAGGACCTCTCTTTTTTCTTTTTTTCTTTTTTTTTTTTTTAAGAGTTTGGCTGTTTACTAGTAGGACAGTTTAGGGAAAATGGCTGTAGAATAAGTAATAAAACTTTAAATGAGACCAGATTTCACAACCCAGTAAAAGATCACTAGCGACTAACTCTTTATGAAAAGACGCATCACTGGCATACCTATGATCCCTCCAACGTCGTACCAAATGGACAGTTTGTCGGCTTCCGCCTCCTTCCAGCCGAAGTTGTTACTCAGATAAAAGGGCAGCCAGAAGAAGAAGGAGTAATTCACCAACTTCAGGCAGGCATACGCCAGTGAGTACTACAAGAAAAGCGCTCAACACTCAGAGACAAACAGCATGACCACAGTTTTTAATGTCACGAAAAAGCAGAACAAAATAAAGGAATTTAGGATGAACAGGATCTGATTTTACAATTAAACATCTCTACAAAGTCCCACATGCCTGACTTCGCCCACTCTCCCTCTGCGTTTCATCCCTGTTAACTTCAGGTACAGCAGGCCTTTGGAATAAAAAACACAAATAGCTACTTCTTAACTGTCTGCAGTTTCTCCTCCTATCAGTGTTCTGGTAGAAGCAAGCCAGTGTTTTGAACCTACAAGGCAGGGCACATGCCCACATTTCTTTATTCACACAAAGATGAATGGTATTCATGCCACTAACCAGCGTTAACCACAGGCAAAGAAGTCCTGGAAGCATCCCGGCCTCTACTGGGAGCAGCCAGACGGGCTGGGTTATTCTACTCCTTGCCAAGGCAACACCGTCAACAGCGCAGAGCAAGGGGGCTACATTACAGTTCCAAGGTCTAAGAAAAGCAGCAGCGTGATCATTCCTTTCACACTACTTTCCAAGAGCTCCACATTCCCCAGTCCAGTGGCAAAGAAGAGAGTCTCTCTGGCGAGTCAAAACTGAAAGAATATGTCATCATCATTGGCCTTGTGGCTCTCCCTTGAGGGGAAAAAAACGCTGCAGCCGCATGGAGACTGTGGTGCAGCTGAGATGCCTATATTCAACACATTACTACCAGGAAATCCTGACATTTAGCATCAAAGGAAAAAGCGGGGGGAACAGAGGGGCTGACTTCAAAGGGTGTCTGGCTAGTATATTCTTTTCCCTGGAGCTGCCAGTTATTCCCTAGGTATCACTTGTTTTAAAACAGCTTCCCTGGCAGGCAACAGCCACCCCCTAGAGAGCCAAATCCCAATCACGAGTGCATTCTGACCAGACAGCCTGATACAAAGACAAAGGAATTAAGTTAACTAGATTTCCTTCACATCCCAGCCCGTGTCAGAGACAATAGCTAGTGAAGAACAAAGGAACAGCAAAAGAGGTCCATATTTAGTCACAACAAAGTTCTTTCTCAAAAATTAAACTATTACTGGCAGAGTATTTTAAAAACCAGTTAAAAGGTAATAATAAATAGCATAAGAACAGGCCTCAAGGAACCTGCATTTTTCTTATATTGTATATATATATCATCACTGGGTTAATTGTGGAAAATTACACTTACACTTTAACTCATAATTAACTCTGTTGGAAACGTTAGTTCCCTCAGCTTGGGCCCCCAACAGAAGGGGATTGACAGGCACCTCATAAGATGGCCTACAGATCACTCTACCTGAGGGATCGCATTCATAAAGCACCATTGACAAATGAAATAACAATAGGTGCTTGATCAAAACACAACAGCCCAATGTTACAGGCCCTGGGGAAGACTGGAATAATTTCTATTCCGGGGGAAGGGGAACTGAGACACATGGACGGGTTGCGTGACTTACCCCAGGTGTCACAGAAAGTTAGTGGGTAAGCTGGAAACATAACCTAGGCCTCTTAACTTCCACTCCACTGCTAGAGAGCCCAAAACATCAAGACAGAAGAACTGCAGCAGAAGGGATTTAGCATAGACGTTAGAAGACTTTCCTGACTGCACAAGCTGTGGAAACACTGGAATGCATTACCAAGAAAGACTGTGGAGTGCTCTGTTCTGGACCCTTTAAAAGGAGACAAGCTGGGCACGGAGGCTCTCGCCTGTAATCCTAGCACTTTGGGAGGTCGAGGTGGGCAGATCACGAGGTCAGGAGATTGAGACCATCCTGGCTAACACAGTGAAACCCCGTCTCTACCAAAAATACAAAAAAATAGCTGGGTGTGGTGGCACGCGCCTGTAATCCCAGCTCTCGGGAGGCTGAGGCAGGAGAATCACTTGAACTTGGAAGGTAGAGGTTGCAGTAAGCCGAGATCGCACCACTGCACTCCAGCCTGTGTGACAGAGCAAGACTCTGTCTAAAGTGAATGAATGAATGAATGAATGGGGGCAAGGCAGACTTAGGAACTATTCACAACCCTTCTTCTTGGTCCACGTATAATTCTATAACACTTCAAAAGGCCTAAAAGTACACATTAAAAAATAATCAACTTTGCCTTTTTAATCACAGGCTAGATCAGGGTCAGGAAAGCAGGGCTCTTTGGCCAAGTCTGGCCACTCCTAACTGTCCCATGTTTTCTGTGGCTTATTTTGCTCTACAGAGCTAAGTGGTTGCGGGAGAGAATGTATGGTTCCCCAAAGTTGAAAATATTTACTCTCTGCCTCTTCATGGAAAAGGTTTGTCAACCCCTGCGTTAGAGATCAGATAAGCTGAGGGGCACTAGACAATATTCTTCAGAACATATATTCCTAAAATAAAGTATCCAAGAGAGGCTCAATACTTAAGGAAGCTTCATCCCAGGCAGAGGAGATGTCAAGGGCTTGCATACTGCCCTGGCTGTGGTGAGGAGATGTGAGTCCTTACCGGTATGACTCCAGGAAGGCAACACGCCTGGTAGAAGCTTACTGCCTTGACTTGCGCAATGGAACTATCATCTTGGATTGAATAATTTGGCTCATATTCGTCTTCATTTTCACCACCATTAATTAATGGCCTGTGTGAGTCTTCTTCAAAATTTTCTTCTGCCTCAATACCTGAGAGACCTAAAACAACAGCGACAGCCACTGTTTATGGAGTGCCCACCATGCGTGAAGGCTCTGCATTTATCACTACTTATGGGGTTCATGTTATTTTTATTTCCATTTTCCAGAAGTGGCAACAAAGGCTCAGAGACTAAGGTCAACTAAGGTCAATTAAGGTCACACAGTCTGTCTAAAAATATTTAAAAGATACAAGAATTGTACATCTGTTTGCTTCTGTGGTTTCACTTGTACGTAATCTGTATTTAACTACAGGTAAGTATCATTTTTATGAGTCACTTTTACGGACGAAAAGAAATATTTCAAGAAGTGAAATTAGAAATACATCCATGTTGATTCCTAGCCAACGTCTCAAGTATAATAATCATTTGCAAATGCGAAGATTTTCCTGTATCTATAAAAGATGTGCATCACTCCCCTCAAACATGTGCAGCTGTGCCAGGGGCTGGCTACAATGTCGACAGGACTCAAACGGCAGTACTGTTCTCCTTTCACTCACTAAAAGGAGCTCAGTTTTCCTAGGAAAAAAGAGATTCGATTTCTTGGCCTCAGATTTCCTTTTGGCCATAATAGTAAGACATTAGGAACAGAAGGGACGGCTTCGCCTCACCAATTTCTTCTGGTGACACCAGGAGTCCAAAGAAGATAACGATCCCACCAGCAAACTGCACAGACGCCGTCACCAGAAAGGCATACTGGAGGAGAGGGGGGAAAGGTGGTCCTTACACATCTGGGGACAGTCATCAGAAGCACATTCATTAAAGGCACATTGGGGGAGGCAGGGGTTGGGGAGAGGTGGGAAGGGAGACTGAGAAGAAAGGAAGTGCCCAGTGCTTCTACTGGGCCAGGCCCTACGCAAAGTGTTCTGCTCATGTTTTCTCATTTAATTCTTCCTGGTGATTCTATGAAGCTCAGAGAGGAGAATTAAGGTCCCCTGGATACTAAGTGGCACTATTATCATTGTGAAATTAGAACTAGCTCCAAAAATCTAGTTCTTTGCATCACATAGCCTCCTATAAAAGACAGTATCTGGGCCAGGCGCGGTGGCTCACACCTGTAATCCCAGCACTTTGGGGGGTGAGGTGGGTAGATCACCTGGGTCAGGAGTTCGAGACCAGCCTGGTCAACCTGGTGAAACGCTATCTGTGCTAAAAATACAAAAATTAGCTGGGCGTGGTGGTGGGCACCTGTAATCCCAGCTATTCAGGAGGCTGAGGCAGGAGAATCACTTGAACCTGGGTGGCGGAGGTTGCAGTGAGCCGGTATCGTGCCACTGCACTCCAGCCTGGGCAACAGAGCAAGACGCCATCTCAAAAAAAAAAGAACAGTATCTGCTCTTGAAGATATTACATACAGTTGAGGGGGTTAAACAATACATGAAACAATATTATAAAGCACCATATAGTTGAATAAATGAGAAGGCCCAGTCCTACCAAGAAACATATCTAGGAATCCAGAAGAAGGAAAGAGCTGAAGAGGCTGAGGCACTAAGACAGTGTCTTAGGGAAGAATGGAAAAGCAAAGCCAATTGCCCATCTTTCCAGGCACACAGTAAGCAAAGGCACAGGGTGGAGGGAGATAGAAAGCTTACTGCCCGACTCAAGGAGAGGGCTTCTGCTACGGGATAATAAGGAAGAAAACTGATTTGAAAAGGTGACAGCTAGATGAAAGACTCTCAACCTGCAGGCTGCATGGCTGATTTAACAGAGAACGGAGCCTGATGTAGATACTCTGAATTTTTAAACCAGTGAGTGACAAAATCAAAGCAGTGTTTCCAGAAGTCAAATCTGAGAGCGGCACAGAAGGTGAACCGAAATTCTCATTTAAACCAATTATACAATCTAGGTGTGAGGCTAAGAAGCCTAGAATAAAGGTGGCCATAAATGAAGGACTTCTCAATGACACTAACTATACCAAAATTCGTGTTGAGCTGTTTAAAAATGTATCTACTTTTTCCTTTTTTTTTTTTTAATGGAGTCTCACTCTGTCACCAGACGAGTGCAGTGGCACAATCTCGGCTCACTGTAACCTCCAACTCTCTGGTTCAAGCCATTCTCCTGCCTCAGCCCTCCAAGTAGCTGGGATTACTGGCATGCACCAGCACACTCAACTAATTTTTGTATTTTTAGTAGAGATGGGGTTTCACCCTGTTGGCCAGGATGATCTTGATCTCCTGACTTCATGATCTGCCTGCCTCAGCCTCCCAAAGTGCTGGGATTACAGGCATGCGGCACCCTGCCTGGCCAAAAATGTATCTACTTTTTAAAAGAGCAACTTACTTTTAATAATTTAGGTTTTTGAGTAGGTAATATATTCACATAATTCAAACAATAGAAGAATAAGATGCACAGTAAAGCTGGGCGTGGCAGCTCATGTCTATAATCCCAGCACTTTGGGAGGCAGAGGTGGGCAGATAACTTGAGGTCAGGAGTTCGAGATCAGCCTGGCCAACATGGCAAAATGCCATCTCTACTAAAAATACAAAAATTACCCAGGCGTGGTGGCGTACATCTGTAATCCCAGCCAGTTGGACGGCTGAGGCAGGAGAATCACCTGAACCCAGGAGGCAGAGGTTGCAGTGAGCTGAGATCTCACTATTGCACTCCAGCCTGGGTGACAGAGTGAGACTCCATCTTAAAAAAAAGAAAAAAAAAAGATGGGTATAATAAAAAAAATTTTTTTAATGTACAGTAAAAACTTTCCCTCCTACCTTGCCTTCCCCATCTGCTGTTCAATTCTCCCAATTTTCCCATCATATAACCATTGTTGTTCATTTTCACTGCCCAGAAATTGTTTTGGAAGCATACAAGCTAATACAAGCATATTCTCTTTCATTCTTCCTTGTTACACAAATGGCATTCAATATACAGTTTTGCACCCTTACTGTCTTCACTTAGCACGCTTTTGAGATTGTTGCAGTACACTACTCTCTCAGTACATACAGAGCTTTCTAATTCGACTTCACAGCTGCACAGCATTGCTTTGAACAGGTTTATCATGGTTGAACTATGGCCCTCTCCGCTGACACTTGCTTTCAGTCTTTGGCTATTATAAACAATGCCAAAATAAAGAATCTTGTAGATGTGTTTCAGTCTATTGATGTGTGTGAATAATTCCTGGAGGTGGAACTGCCCAGGTGAATATTTTTAATTTTGATAGACACTGCCATATTGATCCCTCTAGGAGTTAGTGACTTCGTTACTCTTTCAACTGCAATGCCTGTCTCTTCAGGTTCTTATAAGTACAACATGTCTTCAAACTTTTGGATTTTTGCCAGTCTAATAAGTATACAGTATAGTTTTTCTTCCTTTTTCTTTTTAACAGCATAGCTTTAATTTGCACCTCCCTGTTGACCAAGTTCCATAAGAACAGAGATTTTTGTCTCTTTTGGCCAGTTCTATTATTCACAGTGCCTAGGCGCATATACAGGGAGTTCGGTATTTATTAAATGAATAAGCAGTGAGTACAATATTTTGCATATGTTTATAAGACATTTCTATATCCTTTCCATGAACCATACATTCAAATTTTAAATCTTTCTGTTGTTGATGTTTTCGTTTTTATTATCAATTCATGGATGCGCTTTACAAATTATGGGGATTGGTCTTCGTTTTTTGGTGTTTTGTTGGTATGTCTTGGCTCACTGTACCCTCCAGCTCCTAAGCTCAGGACTACAGGCATACACCCTGACACTCAGCTATTTTTTTAGTTTTTTGTAGATACATGGTCTCATTATATTGCCCAGGCTGGTCTTAAACTCCTGGGCTCAAGTGATCCTTCCATCTCAGCCTCCCAAAGTGCTGAGGTTATAGGTGTGAGCCACTGTGCCTGGCCCAGAAGAGTCCTTTATCTGTAACATGAGTTCCAGATTCTTCTCAACTGGTTACATGTCTTTAGACTCTCTATGGTGTTTTTGTTATAAATAATTTTTATGTATTTAAATATATCAGAAGTTGGTCTACTTTTAATGAACACATCAGAAGTTTGTCTACTTTTCCTTTAAATTTATTTTTGATACGGAATCTTACTCTGTCACCCAGGCTAGAGTGTAGTGGTGTGACTTTGGCTCACTGCAACCTCTGCCTCCTGGGTTCAAGCGATTCTCCTGCCTTAGCCTCCCAAGTAGCTGGGACTACAGACATGCGCCACCACACCCAGCTAATTTTTGCATCTTTCTTTAGTAGAGACAGGGTTTCACCATGTTGGCCAGGCTGGTCTCAACCTCCTGACCTCAGGTGATCCACCTGCCTTGGCCTTTCAAAATGCTGGGGTTATAGGCACAAGCCACCATGCCTGGCCAGAAGTTTGTCTACTTTTGATACACGTCTTGCCCTATCCAGACACAGTTCTACATAATTTTAAATGGCCACATTATTTAATACATAAAAAGCTACACACACACACACACACACACACACACACACACACAGAATGCGAAAGCTAGAAAACAATACCTACCTCATAACCATACTGAAGAACAGAAGAGGCTAGGCACGCTCCCAAAATATTGCCCACTGAAGCGCAGGCACTCCAGAGACCAAAAACAACTCCTCGTCTAAGATGCAAAACAGTGGAGACAAACGACCATGGTCAGAAGAGATACTCTGGGCAGTTCAAAATACAAAACAGCCAAAACAACCAAGGTGCATACTACCAAGACTAAACAGGCTATTAAAAAGTTTTTTAAAATTCACCATAATGACAAAATGTCAAGTCTCAGAGCTCTAACTCTATGATTTTATTAAAGTTTAATTTAGAGCTCATAGAAAGACACTGTTCTGAGAATTAAAAAAGACAAGCCACAAGAGAAAATATTTGCATATCACTTATCTGATTAAAAAAATCGTTATCCAGATTGGGCACAGTGGCTCACACCTGTAATCCCAGCACTTTGGCAGGCCAAGGCAGACAGATCACCTGAGGTCAGGAGTTCGAGACCAGACTGGCTAGCATGGCAAAACCCCATCTCTACTTAATTAGCCAGGCATAATAGTGGGCACCTGTAATCTCAGCTACTCGAGAGGCTAAGGCAAGAGAATCGCTTGAACCCAGGAGGCGGAGGTTGCAGTGAGCTGAGATTACGCAATTGCACTCTTGCACTCCAGCCTGGGGGACACAGCAAGACTCCGTCTCCAAAAACAAAACTGTATCCAGATTATAAGGCACTATCACTCTCAAAACTTAGTATAATATGACAACAGTTAATGTGATTGAACGTTAAAAAGCATGAATCTACAATCATCTCAAAATAAAAAGTCTTTGAAAAGTGGGCAAAAGACTTTAACAGATGCTTCACATAAAAAGATGTAATACAAATAAGCACATCAAAAAACACTCAACTGGCCAGCGAGGTGGCTCATGCCTGTAATCCCAGCCTTTGAGGGGCCTGAAGTAGGTAGGTCACTTGAGGTCAGGAGTGACCTCAACATGGTAAAACCCCATCTGGCCAACATGGTGAAACCGCATCTCTGCTAAAAATACAAAAATTAGCTGCACATGGTGGCTGCACACCTATAATCCCAGCTAACTGGGAGGCTGAGGCAGGAGAATCACTTGAATCCAGGAAGCAGAGGTTGCAGTGAGCCGAGATGAGGCCACTGTACTCCAGCCTAGGTGACAGGGTGAGACCCTGTTTCAAAAACAAAACAAAACAAAAATTTAAAAAAAAAAAAACACGCTCAACATCATTAGATATTAGAAAAATGCAAATTCAAGTCACAATAAGATATCGTCACACACTTATTAGAATGGCTAAAATCAAAAAACACCAAGCACGCCAAGTGTTAGGAAGGGCACAGAGCAAAATTAAACCCTTATGCTCTGCTGATGGGAATGTAAAATGGTACTACCACTTTGGAAGAGACTGCCAGTGTCTTTTTTTTTTTTTTTTTTTTGAGACAGAGTCTCACTCTATTGCCAGACTGGAGTGCAGTGGCGCGATCCCGGCTAGCTGCGACTTCCATTTTCTGGTTTCAAGCAATTCTCCTGCCTCAGCCTCCCGAGTAGCTGGGACTACAGGCACGCACCACCACGCCCGGCTAATTTTTTGTACTTTTAGTAGAGACGGGGTTTCACCATGTTCGCCAGGATGGTCTCGATCTCTTGACCTTGTGATCCGCCCGCCTCAGCCTCCCAAAGTGCTGGGATTACAGGTGAGAGCCACTGCGCCTGGCCCCTGCCAGTGTCTTAAAAACGTAAACACACACCAGTATCTTAAAAAGGTAAACACACACCTGACATGTGATCCAGCCACTCTACTCTTAGGTATTTACCCAAGAGAAATGGAAGCATACGTCCACACAAGGATCTGTACACAAATGTTCCCAGGAGCTTTATCTGTAATAGCCCAAAACTGAAAACAACCCAAATGTTCATCCACAGGTGAATGAATAAACATGAATAAATTTCTAATTATCCTAAATAAAGGAAGACAAAAAGCCCTGGGAGTTGTGGCTTATGCCTGCAATCCCAGCACTTTGGGAGGCTGAGGTGGTCAGAAGGCAGAACAGCTTGAGGCCAGGAACTTGAGACCAGCCTGGGCAACATAGTGAGACCCTTTCTTTACAGGAAAAAAAAAAAAAGATTTAAAAAAAGAGTACATACTATATGATTGCATTTATATATATAAAATTTTGGCTGGGCACAGTGGCTCACGCCGTAATCCTAGCACTTTGGGAGGCCGAGGCAGGCGGATCACCTGAGATCAGGAATTTGAGAGCAGCCTGACCACCATGGAGAAACCCTATCTCTACTACAAATATAAAAAATTAGCCAGGAGTGGTGGTGCATGCCTGTAATCCCAGCTACTCAGGAGGCTGAGGCAAGAGAATCACTTGAACCCAGGAGGCAGAGGTTGAAGTGAGCCAAGATTGTGTCACTACATTCCAGCCTAGGCAACAAGAGCAAAACTCCATCTCAAAAAAAAACAAAAACAAAAATTAGCTGGGCATGGTGGTGCACACGTGTAGTCCCAGCTACTTGGGAGGCTGAGGCAGGAGAATTGCTTGAACCTGGGAGGTGGAGGTTGCGGTGAGCTGACATTGTGCCACGGCACTCCAGGCTGGAGACAGAGCGAGACTCTATCTAAAAAAAACTACTTGAAGGTTTAGGGGAAAAAAACATCCCATTTGATCAAGCCCCAAAGTCTGGCAATCTTCATCTGAATCTTATTAGACCCCTTGTTATGTGACCTTGGGCAGGTGAACAACCTTTGACCTCTCTTTCCTTATCTTGATTTAATGTAAAAAGGTTAAATAAGATCACTCTCAAAAAAGGGCAGGGAAGGTAAAACCCAAAGGAAGATACACGATGGATAGGAAATGAGATTTTTATGTTCCCTAAAGAAACAATCAGTTAAGAAAAAAATTGAGACCTCCTGCCTTAGCCCACACTCAGAATCTGCCCACAGCCCAAAGAGTGGTAGGAATGTGTCTCCTGGGCCGGACACTAATGTGAAACCCTCTCTCCCTAAACTCCTGGCTTGCTAACGAAAGATGTGGGTGGTATCTAAGGCATCAAAGTAACTGACTTTGACAAGTCTGAAAAATCCAACAAATCCAACATGGAAACCGCTGAAACAGAGAAATCAGAGAGGAAGGAAGTGGCATACCCAGCTTTCCCAAACCAGTTGCCCATAACAGCAACCACACAGGGCCAACCAGTGGACTGCAGCAGGCCGTTCACAATCCACAGGCAGCAGTACAGCCACGTGTTGTAGAAATGCAGCCATTCTGTGAGCGCACCAAAGACAAAGACCTTGGAGAGGAGGAAACAGAAGGGATATGTAACAATTTCAGTGAATGCCACTCCCCACGTTTGCTTCAGAGTAGAGACCACGTGATACACTCACACAGCCAGCACTTGTAAGTCATGTGGCCAGCATCACTAAGGTCCTGCTCACAGCGGCAATGAAGAGGTGGCCACCCAATCACTGCCCACCAGAGAGGAGGAGATGCCAAAGACATCCAACTGACATCTTCAAGGCTAAAAAGTGAATTCCTCATTTTTACCTCATTTTACATCAATTTCCATCTCCTCACCCTCAGACAGTGTATGTGGAGAGAACAGCAACCTCCAGAGGGCCACTGTGAGGACAGAACGAGCCCAGGGAGGCCACCCTCCCGGGACAGTGCCAGGCGCCGCTCTGGGCAGAGGCACAGGGCGAGTGCTAGCCAGTGTTATGGCTGCAGCTCCCGAGTGAATCAACGAAAGCGAAACCTATCGAACTTGTGATCTGCTGAATCATTTAGCAGCTTTCATCAAGTGGTTGCTTTTTTCCCAGGCATTTTTTTCAAGTGTACACTTTATCTAAAGTCAAACTCTATTTTGAGAATACTCTACATGATTAAAAAATAGTATGTAGAATACTGTCTGCTTCCAGTTATAAGACATTCTGGAAGAAGCAAAACTGTAAGAACAGAAAAATGAGCAGGGGTTGCCAGGGGCTGGAGAAAGGAGGGGCGGTCACGAAACTACTCACTTTTTGAAAGTCTGCACAATATGCTTAAAGAGGGCAAGCTTATGTACATACCGCAGTTTTCAAAAAATATACAAAAAGCAAAAAAGTATGTATACAGGTTTTAAAATAGTATGTTTATATGTGTGGGTGAGCAACTCATAAATAAATAAAGTGCTTCCATCTCTAAAATTTCAAGGGGAAAAAAAGGTTTTATTTACACTCAAATGACAAACACTGAAAAACTAGTAGGCCAGGTGCAGGGGCTTGTGCCTGTAATTCCAGAGTTTTGGGAGGCTAAGGAGGGAGGATCACTTGAGGACAGGAGTTCAAGGACCAACCTGGGCAACACAGTGAGACCCCATGTCTAAAAAATTTAAAAATTAGCTGAGTATGATGGCACACACCTACAGTCTCAGCTACTTGGGAGGCTAAAGTGGGAGGATTGCTTGAGCCTGGGAGTTCAAAGCTGCGGGATCACACTGCTGCACTCCAGCCTGGGCAGCAAAGTGAGATCTTCTCTCTAAAAAAATAATCATCATAATAAAGTAGGGTCTAACTAAACTCCATGGTTTCATTTAATCAACAAAAATTCCTGACTAGAAGTTAGTAAGCAATGACGATCTACCAGATATGGAGGCCAGTACGGAGGCCGGGCGCGGTGGCGCACACCTGTAATCCCAGCGCTTTGGGAAGCTGGGGAGGGCAGATCATCTGAGGTCAGGAGTTTGAGATTAGCCTGGCCAACATGGTGAAACCCTGACTCTACTAAAAAGAGAAAAATTAGATGGGCATGGTGGCGCACACCTGTAGTTCCAGCTACTCAGGAGGCTGAGGCAGGAGAATCGCTTGAACCCAGGAGGCGGAGGTTGCAGTGAGCCAAGATCGCACCACTGCACTCCAGCCTGGCAACAGAGCGAGACTCTATCTCAAAAAGAAAAAAAAATTAATCAGATATGGATCCTGCCCTACACAGCACTTGTTTCAAGTGCCTCACATACAGGAACTCACTGCCACCCGGGAAGAGGTAATATGCATAACTCCATCTGAAGCTCACAGAAATCATAAGCTAGGAAACCACAGAAGAGAGACAGAAACCCAGGCTGTCCTGGTCTAGGGAATCTGTGATTTTAACCACTGCCCACGCACCCTAAGGGAAAGCAAGACTGAAAGAGAAATAACCAGGCTAAGCAGCGGACTGTTTCAAGTGCCTGCAAAGAAACAGGCACGGGAGCTCAGAAGAGGAATGAGATTCTCAAAGAGGTGTCTTTTGGCCAATGCTTGAAGGAGACAGTGAGTTGGACTATGGAGAGCTGAAAAGGGGACCATCCAAGGCAGGCAGAACAGCAGGAACAAAAGCACCGAGACAGAGAGGAGGATGTTAGGGGCCTGGAAAGCAGTTCGGTTTGTCTGGAGCAAAGGGATGAAGCAGAGTGACAATTATGATGGGAAGGCAGGCTGGGGCCAGGATCTAGTGAATGCCAGGCCATTTATTCAGACTACTTATTAACTCTGCTGGTGCCCGAGGGACAACAAAGAAACCCAATTGGAGTCTTACTTTAAAAAGACTCATCTGGCCGGGCGCAGTGGCTCACGCCTGTAATCCCAGCACTTTGGGAGGCTGAGGAGGGAGGATGACTTTAGGTCAGGAGACCAGCCTGGCCAACATGGTAAAACCCTGTCTCTACTAAAAATACAAAAATTAGCCAGGTAGTGACACGCACCTATAGTACCAGTTACTCAGGAGACTGCGCAGGAGAATGAATTGCTTGAATCCAGAGCAGAGGTTACAGTGAGCTGAGATCACATCACTGCACTCCAGCCTGAGGTGACAGAGCAAGACAGTCATGCCAAAAAAAAAAAAAAAAAAAAAAAAAGACTCATCTAAGTGAAAAGGCAAATGAGGGATTCAAACAATGAGGATTAATCTTACTATTTTACTCTACAAAGAATTAAGCGGATTACTTGGATTCTAAAATATCTGACCAAAATAGTAATAATAGTAAGACCTTTCAACTTACCACTAATGCAGAAGAGCACATGCCGAAAGACAGAACCCATCGTAAATTCAACCGATCCCCAACGATGCCACTGATGAAAAGGCCCTAAAAACAAAGCATTTTATTTTATAGCTCTAAATAATAACAGAGAATGAAAAAGTAACATGCATTGCAAAGCAAATGAGACGAACACAGATATTATTTAAAATTAACTCTTATTCACATGCCTAGACTAGCTGTCTATGGGAGTTTCACAAATGTATCAAGAAATGGTAGGCTGGGCGCGGTGGCTCACACCTATAATCCCAGCACTTTGGGAGGCCAAGGCGGTGGATTACGAGGTCAAGAGATCGAGACCATCCTGGTCAACATGGTGAAACCCCGTCTCTACTAAAAATACAAAAATTAGCTGGGCATGGTGGCGCATCCCTGCAGTCCCAGCTACTCGGGAGGCTAAGGCTGGAGAATTGGTTGAACCCAGGAGGCAGAGGTTGCGGTGAACCGAGATCGTGCCGTTGCACTCCAGCCTGGGTAACAAGAGCGAAACTCCGTCTCGAAAAAAAAAAAAAAAAGAAATGGCAGTGGGCTGGATAATAGGGTCAGCAATAAAGTAAAATTTAAAAGTTATGAAAATGAAAGGAAGAAAAGATTTAAAAAAAAGAAATGGCAGTGGGCCTCTGCATACTCTACCACACACACACACCAAAATTCAGGGCAAACTTTGGTTTTACTTGATTCCCTAACTGGAAAAAAATAAATAAATAAGAATGACTCTAATGAAACAAGCACACAAATCGTTTTCATTTTCTAGACTAGATTAACCCCTACCCATCAGGTGTAAGCTCTCCCTCAGGGATTCCTCTGAGCCATCTGCACTCTGGGTTAACATGCGTTATCCCACACCCTGCAGTTTCAGCTCCAACCTTGTAAAAAGTGGAACAGAGGCTTCCAGGGCACACTACCTGCCTGTTTAATCTGACCCTTGGGTTTCATGACATGCCAAGGCAGGGAGAGTAGGAAGGCAGAGACAATAATTAGCTGGAGACAGGTTCTGCCTTCTGCTCTACTCCCACTGAGTGGCAGGAATTAAAATGGTGAGATCATGGCAGGAAGTGAGACTGAAGACCTTAAGGGCAGCACATTTTAGGTTTCCTCCATCAATATATAAAATGTCTTGACTTAAAACCTAAATTCAGTTAAGACCAGGTGTTTCTAATAAATTGACTATCTCTACATTAGGAAAACTTGGCTGGCCATGGTGTCTCACGCCTGTAATCCTAGCACTTTGGGAGGTGGGAGAATGGCTTGAGGTCAACGGTTCAAGACCAACCTGGCCAACACAGCAAGAACCCATCTCTAAAAAAAAAATTGGCCAAGCACAGTGGCTCACGTCTGTAATCCCAGCACTTTGGGAGGCCAAGGCGGGCAGATCACTTGATGTCAGGAGTTCAAGACCAGCCTGACCAACGTGGTGAAACCCTATGTCTATTAAAAATACAAAAATTAGCCAGGTGTGGTAGCAGGTGCCTGTAACCCCAGCCTACTCAGGAGCCCCAGGCAGGAGAATTGCTTAAACCCAGGAGGCAGAAGTTGCAGTGAGCCAAGATCATGCCACTACACTCCAGCCTGGGTGACAGAGCAAGACTCCATCTCAAAAAATAAATAAATAAAAATAATTAAACAAGTGAACATTTAGAAACTACTTCAGAACTTTCACCCAGTATTTCATATTGCCTGGACATTGAGAATTAAACGGCGTTTTTAATAAGGCACACTTAAAGACAGAAAGTAAGATGCTGCGGAGAAAAGGAAGGCTCCTCCCGCAGTCCACCTTCCAGCTGCTGCCACCATCGGCTCCACAACTCTAATGTGGCAGCCACCACAGCTGTTCCTACAGCCAGCCAGAGATGCCAGCTGAGTTACTCCTCGCCACCGTGGAATGTCTCCCAGGATGCTACGGATCCCACCTTCCTTTTTTTTTTTTTTTTTTTTAATGGAGTCTCATTTTGTCGTCCAGGCTAGAATGCAATGGCACAATCTCAGCTCACTGCAACCTCCATCTCCTGGGTTCAAGCAATTCTCCTGCCTCAGCCTCCTGAGTAGCTGGGACTGCAGGCACCCACATCCAACTAATTTTTGTGTTTTTATTAGAGACAGGGTTTCTCCATGTTAGCCAGGATGCTTGAACTGCTGACCTCAAGTTATCTACCGCCTCAACCTCAAAAAGTGCTAGGATTACAGGTGTGGCCACCATGTCCAGCCCCACCTTCCTTACTACTCCACCCCAGCCACCTGACCCATTCCTCACCCATCTCTGAGGACTGGAAGCCCTAGGGCTCAGTCTTCACACCTATTCCCTGCCCTCACCTTTTCTCTTGATCGCTTCATGCAGCCTCATAGTTTTCATCTATAAATCATCCATAGGCCAAGGACTCCAAAAACTTGTATCTTCAGCCTGAACCTACACCTTCAACTCCAGACTCAATGACCAAGCGTCCGCTCTTTACCATCTGAGCAGTAGTGGTCAAATGTAACACATCCAAAAGGGAGTCTTCAAAGCCTTCTCTCTCTTCCCAGTCTCTACTCTGCCATGACACTTCCACCCTTGAGGTATTCTTGACACTTCTCTTACATTCCACATTCAAGAGGGAAAAAACATGATTGGCTTTACCTCCAAAACACCGCTAAAATCGACTTACCCCAACCTCTGTTACTGCTAGGCTGGACCCAAGCCACCATCATCCTTCACCTCAAAAGAACTCAGCTCCCAGAGCAGCAAGGGCACCTGTCCAAACCTAAGTCAGATCATGCCAGTGCTCTGCACAAAACCTTCCAGTAGCTCCCGTCTCACTCAAGATTAAAGCCAAAGGCCCGACAAAGGCACCAAAATCCTACAGATCTGAGCCCCGCCATGTCTCTGGCCTCACTTCTTACAGCTCTGATCCAAGCACACGGACCTCACTCGCCTGCTCAGGTCTTCACTCAAATGCCCACTGCCTCCTAAGGTCTCCCAGCTGTGCTACGTAAAATTACAACCTCACCCAGGCCCCTTTAGTCCCCTTTCTCTGCTTTATTTTTCTCCATTGCACTTATCACCTTCATATATACTCTATAATTTATTTATAGCATATGGTTACTGTCTGTCTCCTGTAGCTCCCCACTCAAGAATACAGGCTCTATAAAGGCAGAGCATTTTTGTGTTGTTCAGGATAAATTCCCATTGACCCATGCTAGATGCACAATAAATATCTGTCGAATGAATGAATAAATGAATAAATGGGAAGAACAAAAAAATATAAACTTCAGAAATACCGAACTCTGCCTCAGTCAGCAAATTCAAAATCCCTTACAAATTTTGTAAGGCTCGGAGTCATTTCCTTTTACATTTTTCTTTACCTTTAAACCCTAGAGTTCCAAAACTTACCACAGCATAGGAGAAGAGGAAAATGGTATCCAGGGTTCCAAGGAAAAGAGTCGCTTTCTCTGAACTGGGGAACAAATGGTTGTGGCTCCAGATCTACAGTAAGACACAGGAAGAGGTCGGCCCCGGTGAGATCTGCTAGGGTTTTCTGTTTCTCAAAGCCGCTTCACAAATACTACCAAAATACCAGTCATGTTCAAGACCAACTTTTACTTCTGATGCATTTAGAAATAACTAGTACCTATTTTTTTGCTTTTATTATTTTTAATTGACACATAATAATTGGACGTATTAAGAGTACAGTGTGATATTTCAGCATATATTCAATGTGGAATGATCAAATCGGGGTAAGTAACCTATCACCTCCAACATGTATCATTGGAATGCTCCAACGTTAGCGACTAAGTCAATTCAGCGAGAAAGTGGGGCAGTAAGTTTAAAAGCAGACATTTAGAAGAAATAAATTCTGATTATAATCTTTGTGTTTGGCAGAATTCAATATCCAATCAATTAGCAACTATGTCTACCAGCTAGGGCCATACCACCCTGAAAGCTCACAATCTCATCTGATATAGAAAGTTAAGTGGGGTCAGGCCTGGTTAGTACTTGGATGGGAGAAATTATGTCTAACTCCATCTAAGGAAACATTTTACAATACTCTTCAAAAATAATTTCCTAAGCTCATTGGTTGCCTAGGGCTGAGGAAAGCAAGAAGGGGTGACTAAAAGGGGGTGCAAAAGAATCTGGGGGATGTTCTATATCTTGACTGGGAATAGTTAGAACACTATATGTGTTTGTCAAAACTGGTAGAACTATATATTAAAAAGGTAATTAAAAATCACATCTTAATTTTAAAAATGAAAAGAAGTATCTTTCATTAACCTACTTCAATCAAACCACAATGTCTTGACAACTTTATTATCCTTCTAGTCTGGTACTCAGAAAACTTAACTCTAGTCCTAAGTATTTGTTGCCCTTAAGAGGCCACTTATCCCAATACTTCTCACTTCTTCATAGGCACATATAGAAAACGATCTTTGTACAACACACTGGGGTGAACTGAAGAACCTGTTCAAGGTCAGAGTTGATTAGCCTGGGTATATCCACCAGCCTAAAACCAGAAGGAGGCCATCCCAAGCCCCACCTAGCAACCTCAGGAGCTTAGGGAAGGGATATCACAGCCCACCTACAACCCATTCACGACAAAGCAGCTGCACGGCTCTCACAACTCCTCAATAGCCAGTTCGCAGAACCATGAAATGAGATAGGTCCTATTTGGTTTTTTTTTTGTTTTTTTTTTTTTGTTTTTTTTTTTTTGTGAGCTGGAGTCTCACTCTGTCACCTAGGCTGGAGTGCAGTGGCATGATCTTGGCTCACTGCAATTTCCACCTCCTGGGTTCAAGCAAGTCTCCCGCCTCAGCCTCCTGAGAAGCTGAAATTACAGGCATGCGCCACCATGCACAGATAATTTTTGTATTTTTAGTAGAGACGTGGTTTTCCCATGTTAGCCATGCTGGTCTTGAAATCCTGGCCTCAAGTGTTCTGCCCACCTCTGCCTCCCAAACTGCTAGGTGTGAGTCACTGCGCCCAGCCGAGAGTTAGGTTCTTTCTAACTGCAAAATGTTATGTATGATGCTGTAGGCAATGTTTATATTCTTCAGCTGTGTTTAAATGGATCCAGTTTTTTTTCATTCCGTTAGGATAAGAACCAAGTCTTACATATATTTACATAGGGACTAACAGTGAAAACCCATGGTTATTTTGTCATTATCTTTTGTAATGAATTAAATAATGTCCATTCATTTTCATTTTAAAGATGAGCAGGATATATGAAACCAGGCCATAAGAGGAACCACTGAAGGAACTGGAAATATAAATTTATGCTGAAAAAAAGAGACAAGAGGATCTGTGAGTTTTCCTCAACTTTATCAAGGGCCATCAGTGGAAAAAGGATCTGAGTTAGTTTATAGAACTGTCAAAAATGTAACAGGCTGCTTCACAGTGTAGCGAATTTCTCCTGCAATAGACATCCCTGAGGGAAACAAGAAGGTAATTTCTCAAAGATATAGAAGGGATTCTTCAACAGGATGGGAGATAGACCAGATCATAGCCCTCCAACTGGGGTCCACGGAACTCAGGGAGACGGAGGCCTCCAGAGCCTTGCTCCAAGGGGGTCTGCAAGGTCAAAATTATTTGCGCCACACTAAAATGTGATTTATCCTTTCCGCTTTGTTCCCTTCTGCACTGACGGTGCAAGAGCAGTGTAGAGAAACTGCCATGCTTTCGCATAAACCGAGGCAATAATGCCAAATAGCACTAGTGATCACTGCATTGCTCACTGCAACATGCTCACAGAAATAAACAAAAAAAAAGGATTTTAAAAAGCCAATGTCGGGCCAGGCATGGAGGCTCACGCCTGTAATCCTAGCACTTTGGGAGGCTGAGGTGGGCAGATCATGAGGTCAAGAGATCAAGACCATCCTGGCTACCATGGTGAAACCCCATCTCAACTAAAAATACAAAACTTAGCTGGGCATGGTGGCGTTTGCCTGTAATTCCAACTACTCAGGAGGCTGAGGCAAGAGAATCACTTGAACCTGGGAGGCAGAGGTTGCAGTGAGCCTAAATCAAGCCACTGCACTCCAGCCTGGCAACATAGCAAGACCCTGTCACCACAAAAAAAAAAAAAAAAAAAAAAAAAAAAAAAAAAAAAAATGGCAGGGGGCAGGGGGTCATAAACGAAAAAAAAAAAAAAAATAAAATTTATATAGTGTTTTAAGGAGAAAAAG